>JAHRHZ010000019.1:50651174-50701091 GCA_024137785.1 Ginglymostoma cirratum | reverse complement strand
GATGAGCTGGGCTGGTTTTGGGATGCGGTTGGGGGAGGGGAGATTTTGAAGCTTGTGAAATCCACATTGATGCCATTGGGCTGCAGGGTTCCACTTTCCTGCTCCACAAGATGATTTCCCCAATGTTCGCTTTTCTGAGATACTGTTAAGTACTTCTCTTACTAACATAGACCCAATTCCATAAAAGTTGTGAGGGAGGGGATCGAAAACCTTCACCTCTGCAATGGAGTAGAGTGGGTTCCTTGAGCGTGGATTCATTGCCTGCAACTTTGTCAAAGGGCAATAAAAAAATCTCACACTGTAGGAATGGGGCATGAATTGCAGAAAGGAGATCCTACTCAGCATTTTTAAATCTCCCTTTTGCTATTCTTACACATATAGAGGCATGAGACTGTGAGCCCCTGGTCATAGTAGGGTGAATGCACCTTTGCCCTTCATGAAGCCTTCCCATTGGCTACATCTTCAACCACTCGTCCCTTAGAACAGCAGTTTGGCAGTTATCATCAGATTAACCTTCACCTGATCCCTACCCCTCTGTAATTTTCTTTATCCATGAACATCCATAGATCAGACCAAATCCCCTCAAAATATATTTAGAAGATAGCTTAGACCCTAAGGTGTTGCGTAAGGTGTTGCGTTCCAGGTGCATTTTGCTTGGTCAAACAACTTGACATTAAGCAAAACGCACTTTATTTTTACACTGCAGTTAAAATACAGACAAAATAAAAGAAAAGAAAAGAACTGGCTTAACTCCATCAAAATGCTTATCAAAATAATAGATATATTAACTAATACTAATTAACTGTTCCAATGTAGTAACATCCCATAAACATACCCTTGGCAAAGGCAAATTTAGTAAAACAGATTGTCTCACATGCAATTCTAGCAGGGGGAAGAGAAGCCCCAGCTTTTAGCTGTAACAGAGACAGGGAAAAATAGCTTCCACATCCAGTTTCAAGAACCCGACAGCTGCTACTGAGAAACTAAAACTAAAAATCCTGGTTCTGTGGGAGCTCGACCCCAACCATCCAGGCTGCTTCTGTTATTTCAACTTAAAAAAATCCAAGGCCTCACAAGGCCTAACTTTATTGGATCAAAATAGATAGCACGGTACCTCTGTCTTAAAACCTCTCTTCAAAAACAGAACAAGATAAGATATACCTCTTCGAGCCAAAATATTGTCCCAATCTCACTTTCTTCTAGCTCTCTCATCTTTCTTTCAAAATCATCATTCTCTACCACCTTCAAAAGTATTATAAGCATTTTCTCCACCGAGATGTCTTCACTATTCCTCATTAGCATTTACACTGAATGACTTTGACCTTAACTCATTAACCTTCTCTTTCCTCTGAGTTTACTGTGCCTTCTCCTCCCTAAATCCCTCCCCCTTGGGTAACCATATTCACAGCCACTCTATTGACCTTGTCATTCTATATGACCTTGATCATCCTGTCATATCAAATATAGGTAAGGCCAACATTGATCACTTCTTTGCATCACTCTCTGCCAACACCTGCTACATCCCTACCTTCCTCTGTGTCCATCCCAACCAGCATTTAGTTACAATGGCAATTTTAAAATTACAGATAGTTAACTTTTGGCTTTCTATTTGCCACAACACTTTTGCAGCTGCTGATTAACTCAAACACCTTCCTCCTTTTATGTCCTACTTCCAATATTATTACTTTCTCTCACCCTAACCATTCCCCACTACACCCTTAAATCAATGGGATGCAGACTGATCAGAAATAGCAGTGTGGGCAGAGTTAGGGCACTCACACGTTGAAAGACTTGCTTTTGTTACTTTTAGACCCCTCTATTCTAAAACATTCCTGAATGGTTCTTCCAGATTTTACCTTCTGTAACCCTGAGGTGATCCAAAAAAATTGCGGTCCATGATTTTACAAACACCAGAATGGATTCAACTATCACCCATGTTCACAGTCAACTACATCAGATTCCATCAAGCAACATTTTGATTTTAACACTCATATCTCCCTCGTTTTCAAACCGTCCATAGCCTCACCCCAAATCTCAGCAATCGTCTGAGCCTTACACCTCCCAAGATATCTGAAATTTTTTTAACCCTGGCTGACTGAACATTCCCAATTTCAATCATTCCAGCACTGGTGGCTGTACCTTCAGTTCCTTAAGCCCTGAGCTTAGGGATAACCTTCCCAAGTCTCTCTGCCTCCATACCTCCTTAATATCCCTTTGACCAATTTTTCTGTATCCTGATTTAATCTCTCTTAATGCCACTCAATGGCTTGTTTTATTCTATAATACTCCTGTGAAGCACATTGGGATGTTTATTACATTAAAGGTACTACCTCAACGTAACTTACAGTTGTTTCTGAAGGCAAGGCTGAATAAAGCTGTCAAGTTATTGCAATAATTTTCTCTTAAAAAGAACATCGTAAAAATTTATTGACGTCAATAAATTTCCAGTCAGTTCCTGTGTCATTCAATAACCTTTGTGTGTGATACACTAGAAAATCAAACTTAATGGGAAATGTGTACTATCCACATATGAACAAACTCACTTTAAAATCTAGCCAGCTATTAAATTATAATGTTTATTGCATGGGAAAGCAATTTCCTTCTAAGATGAAGATTCCGTTTAACTTTAAACATTATCTGTTTAAAGAATCATCTACTGCTTTGATTTATGTTACTGCAAGCAAGAACTATTTGTTAAGGAGGCACTGGCAATATACATTCTATTCAAACATTTGTACCTTGTGAAACATCATTCCTGGATATGTGGCCCAAACAGTTGCTTTTTAAAAATTTCTGCACCTTGTCAAGGTTCTCAAGATTCTCACATGAAACAATAAACATCAATTCAATGAGAGTTCAGACTCATTCCTAAAAGAAATTACTGTTGTAAACACAAATAGTGATTCAACTGACTCGCTTTTCACGGAGTTTATTTATGCAAATTAACATGTTGTCAATTTTAAGCTTGCTACAGAAACAACTGTCACTGTCCTATCAGATCACATACCATGGCTGAAGAAATTGAGGTTAACAATCTACAAAGTTTAAGCTACATGGGCCAGGTGAAACAATGCCCAATATGAATATGGGGCAGCACGGTGGCTCAGGGATTAGCACAGCTGCCTCAAAGCATCAAGGGCCCGAGTTTGAATCTTGGGCGTCCGTCTGTGTGGAGATTGCACATTCTCCCCATGGGTTTCCTCCAGATGCTCCAGTTTCCTCTCAGATTCCATAGATGTGCAGGTTAGGTGGATTAGCCCTGGGAAATTTCGGGTTACGTGGATAGGGTAAGGAGGTGGGTCTGGGTGGGATGCTCTTTGGGATGGATCAAATGGCCTGCTTCCTCACTGTAGGGATTCTATGATTCCGTGAAAGGTCTGCTACAAGTAACACTGCAACACAAAGAGTGTACAGAGTTGAAAATGTGCTTGTGGTGCACAAACAACATTCCTCACCTTTGAGGCTACCAGCTTGTCTTGACCTCCGTAGCAGAAGGAGTTCACCTCGAGTCAATAAAACAACTGGTTTGGAATCAAATTATTGTTAACCAAATTTTCCATTCCCCGTTCATCGCTGTGCTTGCTGTTTTATTTTGGCTCCTGGTCAAGTAATGCCTTGGTTTTAAAATTCTTTCAAAAACCGAAGTTGCTGGAAAAGCTTAGCAGGTCTGGCAGCATCTATGGGGAGAAATCAGACTAAATGGTTTGGGTCCAGTTGTCAGGTCTGAGGAAGGGTCACTGGACCCGAAATGTTAACTCTGATTTCTCTTTACAGATGCGACCAGACCTGCTGAGAGTTTTCCAGCAATTTTTGTTTTTATTTCTGATTTCCAGCACCTGCAATTATACAGTCAAAGAAATGTACAGCACAGAAATAGACCCTTCAATCCAACTCGTCCATGCCGACCAAATATCCTAACTAAATCTAGTCCCATTTGCCAGCATTTGGCCCACATCCCTCTAAACCCTTCCTATTCGTATATCCTTCCAGGTGCCAAATGAAAGTTGTAAATGTACCAGCCTCCAGCAGCAAAATCCATACACTCACCACACTCTGTGTGGAAACGTTGCCCCTTAGGACCTTTTTAAATCTTCCTCCTTTCACCTGAAACCTATGCCCTCTAGTTTTGGCAACATCTTTGTAAATCTTTTCTGAACCCTTTCTAGTTTTATAACATTCTTCCTATAACAGGAAGACCAGAATTAAACACAGTATTCCAAAAGTGACCTAACCAATATCCTGTGCAGTCACAACATGACCTCCCAACATTGCACTGACCAATAAAGACAAGCATACCAAACGCCTTCTTCACTATCCTGTCTACCTGTGACTCTACTTTCAAGGAACTATGAACCTGCACTCCAAGGTCTCATTGTTCAGCAACCATTAAGTGAGTAAGTCCTGCTCTGTAAATGTTTTTTCGATTTTTAAAAAAAATTCTTACGCTTGTTTTAAATCCCTCCACGCCTTTGCTCTTCTATGTTTCTGGAATCTTCTGCAACACTTACAACCATTCAAGAGATCTGCATTCCTCTAAATTCAAGTGCCTTTTGCATTTCCAATCACTATTACTTCACTATTGATGGTTGTGCCTTCAGCTATCCAAGTCGCAAACTCTGAAAGTCCATCTTTGCATTCCTTTGCCTCTCGACCTCACTTCCCTCCTTTAAGATATTTCTTAAGAATTACTTTTCAAAACAAATTTTTGGTTATCTGACGTAATATTTCCCCTATGGAAAGGCGGCATATTTTGTTTGATACTGCTCCAATGAAGTGCTTTGGAACATAGCATTCGGTCAAACATGCTACACAAGTAAACATTTTTGTCGTTGCTGGTGGTGCTCAATCAGGCTGACCTTGTTTATGGTAAATATCATTCAGGTCTACGTCAAGTCAGTGAATTCAAAATTAAGGCTCTCGAGATAATAATTTTGAGCGTCATTACATCTAATTAAATTTTGCCAGCTATGTCATAGCAGAATAAAGGAAAATTTCCACGATTCATGGATCATATCTTATTCAGTTGAAGACCTGGACTTCTTGAGTTTGTCAATTTCTTATCAAATATTCTCGAGTATTCAGCATTATTGCAAAAAGAGGCTTGCATATCAACCTCATTAATATAATTAGATATTCATGAATTCAAAGGTTTCTTGGCTGCTGGCTTGCTGAAGTATTCCCAGAGGATTTGCACCATAATTAAATCTGTGGCGATAAAAGAACATGTGCACTCAACATACTCATGAAGTCTTTGTCTTGAAAAATGGAAGTTCAGCAGTATTCAATAATGTTGGAGATCTGTAATTAGACAAATGTAATCAAAGACTACAAACAGAGGTGCATTGTGCAATATATTCTTCATATTACTTTATATGTAATGTTACTTCTGGCAAATGTATTAGCAATGACTTTAGGTGAGGCAGTAGCCTAAGACCTCTCCCTGAAGAACATACTGTAACATTCTGCTGAAGTTAGATTATGAGTTTGATGATATCCAGCAGAAAATGTAGGTGACTGATGGAAATAATACAAATGAAAACTTACCACAATTTTATAACTTACTGGAAGCGTTAGTTTTATCTCTGTTGGAACAGGAGATGGATTATTGTCCTCCAAAGATGTTAGGCATTTGTTACTAATGCCAACAGTCACATTTTCCAATCTCCATTTCTTTTCTGTATGTAAGTGCACAAAAGGAAATTATTTCTAAACTTTTGTCTGAATTATGTTCAACGTCTTTTCTTCTTCAGAGACGAAAACTGATCTACTTTCCAAATTATGTCTACCAAATTGTTAGAATGTCCTCTTGTGGGGCTGGATTTCAATTCGGAGTTGTGGTAAGTTGTAGATGACATAGGCCATAAGCCTGAGAATAACTGTCTGATTGGCTGCTGGGTAGCTGAGCAGCTTGTGGGTGTTAACAATACTGGCAGGACTCTTCAAGGAGCTGCAACGGCAGATAGTATCTCTTTCTCCCTAGTAAAAGGCCTAAAGCCTAAAAAGAGAATTATTTTCTTTCACTGTATGCTGTAGCTTTCAGCCAGCAACTTAGAGATTTTGCAGTTAATTTACCGATTTTCTGTGTTTCTTCTGAAGAAGTGGACAGGACTTGGAGAACAGAGATTGAAAAACGGCAAGTCCTAGCAAGTAAAAGGATCATTTCACCAGTGGACTAGGGATTGAACTGTTTATTGGTCTGTATCGCTGTATCCATTATAACCAATGTATTTTTCTCTGTGGTCTGATTTTACATGTGTGTAGAGGAGTTTTAGAATGGAATTAGAATGGTTGGTTCAAAATATCAGTCAGTTCAGCTGCAAAGTGCAAAATGTTGGCTTCAAGGTTGGCTTGTCTTTACTGTCTGGCTGCTATTTTATTGAAGAGGATTGTCATAACCCACCTTACTTTCATCCCATTGATTCAGCTCTGGTTCTGCCAAATGGTGTGTAAGGAAGAAAGCAAAGACAGGAAGACTTCTGAAACTGAATCAAGTTTTAAGTGAGTTGCTGGTTCAAAGCCAACCCATGAGTTACATGACAAAGGTGTTGCTCACATTATGTTCATGTCAAACATCATCTTAACTTTTCAGATGCTCATGGACTTGCATTACAAGTCGATTTAGCTTGAATTTGTGCAGAAAATACATTCAATCGTTGTCTTAGCTGTTGTTGCCACTTTCCTCTACTGGCTGCTGAGATGCTCTTCACCCCTAGTGATGTACTGTACCTCCCACCCTCAGCAAGTTCAGCACAGGAGGAAATTACCAGAGCAGCCAAGAAAAGAGTTTATTACGCTTTGCAAGAATGGATTGTATGAAACATATTTGCCACATTCAATACACTTCCTATCAGGCAGTTTCAAAGTAACTGAATAGCTTATTGCAATCCACAAGACGAGGCTAACAATTGTGACAAGTCTCTCACAAATACCATTGCATATTTTATGCCACAAAAAACCTTTGTCATGACCCTGGATCTGAACTTTGAACTCCCTACGAACACAGAGAACATTAATTACGACATATATATTAAGAAGGGACACACAGCAAAACTTTGAACTGAAGATGCCAATTGAGTGGCTGCTTGGAGAAAAAAAACTCTAGAATGTCACAAAATTGATGAGAAGTCAAAGAAGTTTCAAAGGGGAGAAAATGTGCTGCAAACAGAACTTGGAATCACTAGGAAGTACCTCAGACTGTGAACATGTTGGTTAAGAAAGACAGCAGTCTGGGTGAGAGACATACTGTGTTTTCCACCTCTAAAAATTATGCAGGGGCAAGGGTTAAAAAGTGAGCTTGAGCTCTGATCTATATGTGTTAGTGGCCTGACACCCTAATGAGTGGACCAGTTTGAGGGTGATGCTGCGGCTCAATGGTTAGCACTGCTGCCTCATAGCACCAGGGACCCAGGTTCAATCCCAGCCTCAGGTGACTGTCTGTGTGGAGTTTACACAGTCTCCCCGTCTGCATGGGTTTCCTTCGGGTGCTCTGGTTTCCTCCCACAGTTCAAAGATGTGCAGACTAGGTAGATTGGCCATGAGAAATTGCCCATAGTGTTCAGGGATGTGTAACTTAGGTGGGTTATAGGGGGATGGGTCTGGGTGGGATGCTCTGTGGGTCAGTGAGGACTTGTTGGGCTGAAGGGCCTGTTTCCACACTGTAGGGATTCTACGGTTCTATGTTCTGTGAAGGGAACAGCCACGTAAGCAGTCCTGCGCCGTTGAAAAAGGAAAACTTTTCGAAAGTTGTTCGTCAACCACTGCCGACATGAATCAGAATAAAAGAAAATTCAATCAACTATCAAAGTCAAAATCGACTGTTCAACTTCCAACATCAACACCACCGGTCAGATCCGTTGTAGCTGCCCCAACTTCTAACAATGTACCTGTTCACAAACAAGACAGAGACTGACCTCATTTTATAAACTTTTATCAACTCACCTCTTATTTCTAACCCGTATACACGTGTGTTGCATTGCTATTCTTCCTTGTGTTTAGTAATTAATAAACACATCAATTTAAGAAAGCCTAGTTAAAATGTCTCCTTTAGAAACATAAGTTCATTTGTGTCTGGGAAAAAGGAGAGGGCCAGCAAGGCTTGGTGGTAGCCCATCCAGCTGAGGCATTCCAGATGGTTTCAATGGCATCCAACATGGCTCCACATTGTCAACAATGGGCTGCGTGTAAAGTGGAGACCTCAGAAATTCAACGCCATAGGTACTACTCAACCGAGGAACATCAAAGCATTTGCCAGACCACTTCTGGTATGTATTTTATTACGTGCCACGATTGTAAGGACACTGAGGTGAATGTGCTGTGCACACACCAGTAGTTTACAGATTAATCATGATATCAAACAGAATTGATTGCCGATTCGAAACATGACCTGGCATTTTGAACCTTGCAAGTCCTGTTAACATTATTGTTCCCAATCACTGCCAATTGAACATGTGTTCAGCAGCACAAGGGAAATCCCTACTGCCTACCCATTCCCAATAAACATAGAACATAGAACAATACAGCGCAGAACAGGCCCTTCGGCCCTCAATGTTGCGCCAACCTGTGAACTAATCTAAGCCCAGCCCCTACACTATCCCATCATCATCCATATGCTTATCCAAGGACTGTTTAAATGCCCCTAATGTGGCTGAGTTAACTACATTGGCAGGCAGGGCATTCCACGCCCTTACCACTCTCTGAGTAAAGAACCTGCCTCTGACATCTGTCTTAAATCTATCACCCCTCAATTTGCAGCTATGCCCCCTCGTACTAGCCGACGTCATCATCCTAGGAAAAAGACTCTCACTGTCCACCCTATCTAATCCTCTGATCATTTTGTAGGTCTCTATTAAATCCCCTCTTAGCCTTCTTCTCTCCAATGAGAACAGACCCAAGTCCCTCAGTCTTTCCTCATAAGACCTTCGCTCCAGACCAGGCAACATCCTGGTAAATCTCCTCTGCACCTTTTCCAATGCTTCCACATCCTTCCTGTAATGGGGCGACCAGAACTGTACGCAATATTCCAAGTGAGGCCGCACTAGCGTTTTGTACAGTTGCAGCATGACATCACGGCTCCGGAACTCAATCCCTCTACCAATGAAACCTAACACACCGTATGCCTTCTTAACAGCACTATCAACCTGGGTGGCAACTTTCAGGGATCTATGTACCTGGACACCAAGATTCCTCTGCACATCCACACTATCAAGAATCTTGCCATTGACCCAGTATTCTGCCTTCCTATTATTCTTCCCAAAGTGCATCACCTCACATTTATCTGCATTGAACTCCATTTGCCACCTTTCAGCCCAATTCTGCAGTTTATCCAAGTCTCCCTGCAACCTGCAACATTCTTCCACACTGTCCACCACTCCACCGACTTTAGTGTCATCTGCAAACTTACTAACCCATCCACCTATGTCTGCGTCCAAGTCATTTATAAAAATGACAAACAGCAGTGGTCCCAAAACAGATCCTTGTGGCACACCACTAGTAACCGGACTCCAGGCTGAACATTTTCCATCAACCACCACTCTTTGCCTTCTTTCAGAAAGCCAGTTTCTAATCCAAACTGCTAAATCTCCCTCAATCCCATGCCTCCACATTTTCTCCAATAGCCTACTATGTGGAACCTTATCAAAGGCTTCACTGAAGTCCACGTACACCACGTCAACTGCCCTACCCTCATCCACATGCTTGGTCACCTTCTCAAAAAACTCAATGAGGTTTGTGAGATATGACCTGTCCTTGACGAATCCATGATTACTACCTCCAATCAAATTGTTGCTTGCTAGATGATTATAAATCCTATCTCTTATAATCCTTTCAAAAACTTTTCCTACAACAGATGTAAGGCTCACTGGTCTATAATTACCTGGGTCATCTCTACTGCCCCTCTTGAACAAGGGCACAACATTTGCAATCCTCCAGTCATCTGGTACTAAACCTGTAGACAATGACGACTCAAAGATCAAGGCCAAAGGCTCTGCCATCTCCTCCCTAGCTTCCCAGAGAATCCTCGGAAAAATTCCATCCGGCCCAGGGGATTTATCTACCTTCACACCTTCTAGGATTGATAACACCTCCTCCTTACTAACCTCAATCCTTTCAAGTCTAATAGCCCATATCTCAGTCTTCTCCTCTACAATATTCTCCTTTTCCCGAGTGAAAACAGATGAGAAATATTTGTTTAGCACCTCTCCGATCTCCACAGGGTCCACACACAACTTCCCACTTCTGTCTTTGACTGGCCCTATTCTTACCCTAGTCATCCTTTTATTCCCCACATACCTATTGAAAGCTTTAGGGTTCTCCTTAATTCTACCTGCTAATGACTGCTCATGTCCCCTCCTTGCTCTTCTTAACTCTCTCTTTAAATCCTTCTTAGCTAATCTGTAACTCTCCATCGCCTCATCTGAACTCTCGTCTCAATGTCACATAAGCCTCCGTCTTCCGCTTAACAAGAGATACAATTTCTTTTGTAAACTAAGGTTCCCTTACCTTATCACTTCCTCCCTGCCTGACAGGGACATACCTATCAAGGACACGCAATATCTGTTCCTTAAACCAGCTCCACATTTCGATTGTCCCCATCCCCTGCATTTTGCTACCCCATTCTATCCCTCCTAAGTCTTGCCTAATTGCATTATAATTGCCCTTCCCCCATCTATAACTCTTGCCCAGTGGCATGTTCCTATCCCTTTCCATCGCTAAACTAAACGTAACCGAATTATGGTCACTCTCTCCAAAGTGCTCACCTACCACTAAATCAAACACCTGGCCTGGTTCATTACCAAGTACCAGATCCAGTGTGGCCTCCCCTCTTGTCGGCCCTTCGACATACTGTGTCAGGAAACCCTCCTGCACACGTTGGACAAAAACTGATCCATCCGACGTACTAGAGTTATAGCATTTCCAGTCAATATTGGAGAAGTTAAAGTCTCCCATAATGACCACCCTGTTCCTTTCACTCCTGCCCAGAATCGTTTTGCCGATCCTCTCCTCCACATCCCTGGAACTTTGCGGAGGCCTATAAAAAACTCCCAGCAGTGTGACCTCTCCTCTCCTGTTTCTGACCTCAGCCCATACCACCTCAGTAGACGAGTCCTTGTCAAAAGTTCTGTCAGCCAGTTATACTGTCCTTGACTAACAAAGCCACACCTCCCCCTCTTTTACCACCTTCCCTGATCGTTATGAAAGATCTAAACCCTGGAACCTGCAACATCCATTCCTGACCCTGCTCTATCCACGTCTCCGAAATGGCCACAACATCAAAGTCCCAGGTACCTATCCATGCTGCAAGCTCACCTACCTTATTCCAGATACTCCTGGCGTTGAAGTAGACACACTTCAAACCAGCTTGCTGTCTGCCAGCACACTCCTGTGACGGTGAAATCCTGTCCATGTCCTCCCTACTCTCATCCTCCTGTGTACTGGAACTACAGCACAGGGTCCCATGCCCCTGCTGAGCTAGTTTAAATCCACCCGAATAGCACTAGCAAATTTCCCACCCGGGATATTAGTACGCCTCTGGTTCAAGTGAAGACCGTCCTGTTTGTAGAGGTCCCACCTTCCCCAGAATGAGCCCCAGTTATCCATATACCAGAAACCCTCCCTCCTGCACCATCCTGCAGCCACGTGTTCAGCTGATATCTCTCCCTGTTCTTTGCCTCGCTATCACGTGGCACGGGTAACAAACGAGAGATAACAACTCTGTTTGTTCTAGCTCTCAGCTTCCACCCTAGCTCCCTGAATCCTGCCTTATATCCCTATCCCTCTTTCTACCTATGTCATTGGTACCTATGTGGACCACGACTTGGGGCTGGTCACCCTCTCCAGCAGGACCCCAAAGACACGATCCGAGACATCACAGACCCTGGCACCTGGGAGGCAATACACCAACCGTGAGTCTCTCTCGTTCCCGCAGAATCTCCTATCTGTCCCCCTAACTATGGAGTCCCCAATGACTAATGCTCTCCTCCTCTTCCCCCTTCCCTTCTGAGCAACAGGGACAGACTCTGCGCCAGAGACCTGTACCCCATGGCTTACCCCTGGTAAGTTGTCTCCCTCAACAGAATCCAAAACGGTATACCTGTTATTGAGGGGAACGGCCGCAGGGGATCCCCACACAGTCTGCCTGTTCCCTTTCCGTCCCCTGACTGTAACCCATCTACTTTTTTCCTGTACCTGAGGTGTGACTACCTCCCTGTAACTCCTCTCAATCACCCCCTCAGCCTCCCGAATGATTCGAAGTTCATCCAGCTCCAGCTCCAGTTCCCTAACGCGGTTTCCAAGGAGCTGGAGTTGGGTGCACTTCCCGCAGATGAAGTCAGCAGGGACATTAGTGGTGACCCTTACCTCCCACATCCTACATGCAACTGCCCTTGCATCCATTCCCATTGTTCTGAATTCTAAAAAACAGACTATTGGAAAAAAAATCTAGTAACTTACCAAATCGGTGCTCAGAACCTTTTTGGTTAGAGGAGGAGGATGGGTGGGAGACACTCCTTTAGTAGTGTTTCAGGTAAAGCAACCGCCCAAATATATTACCTCACTTACTCAACCGTCCTGTGTCTGCTCCTGCTCGATGCGCACTCCGCCTATTCACGAGGGTAAGTTTTTAAAGGAGAAGCTTACCTTCCCAGGCTGCCCTCGCGCCTCCTTCCGGACCCCCGCCGCTGAAACAACTGAAAGGCCGCAGTCACGCGAGGTAAGACCTTTATACTCCTGAAGCTTACCTTCCCAGCCTGCCCTCGCGCCTCCTTCCGGACTCCCGCCGCTGAAACGACTGAAATAGGGATGGTTCACCATGCAACTACCAAATGAAATGTTTTTGACTTGCTGTTGCCGTGAGTTAATGAAAGCAGTGTGGTGAATATTATTGAAGGTTTCAGAATGGGACTTTCAATTCACAAATGTGCAGTGCTATACTTGGACAAGATCCAAAACGTTGGCAGACATGTCAAGAGAAAGCCTGCCTTCAGTGTTATCCATCCACCATCTGAACATATGCAGTGAACCTGCAATAAGATTTATGCTGCCACCAAGAATTTCATAGAACTGACTATTCGTATCATCACAATCATTCCGCTGCCTGGAATTACTGAGGTGGGGTGTTAAGACAGTCTCCAGGGTCATGATAATTGCTGCAACCTTCACAATTTCACTCTCTTGAGAGCTCAAACCTTTGCTTCCGTACCTTTAGAGACCCTAGCTCCCCTTAAAACCATAATGACCATCGCTCCTCAATTTCCTGCCATTCACTTCTGTTGCTGTGTCTCTGAGCTGGTGCCTGTGATTGTTAGATGAAGTGATGGTGCTCCTTAATCACAGATCTATGTCTCACAGCCTGGAGGGTGAGGCTGTACTGGTGGCAAATTGTGGATATTTGAATTTTTTAAAAATGTAGACGACGAGGGTTAGAGGCAACGGAGTTAGAAACAAGATGTCTATAGTCTCAGAGATAAAAGGTACAGCAGATGCTGGAGAATCCGAGATAACAAGCATGGGGCTGGATGAACACAGCAGGCTAAGCAGCATCATAGGAGCAGGAAAGCTTGACGTTTCGGGCCTAGACCCTTCATCAGAAATCAGTTGGAGATGAAGAAGTCGAGGGAGGGTAGGAGGCCTTGGGGTGGTGTCCAGGAGGAGGGCTTGTGTTGGAGGTGGGAGAAGGGGTCAGTAGAGAGAGGGTTAGATTCGCGGTTGGAGAAGTAAGCGTGGAGGCGGAGGCGGCGGAAAAACTGCTCAATATCCAAGCGTGAGCGGTATTCATTGATATTCGGGTGGAGGGGGACAAAGGTGAGCCCTTTACTGAGGACTGACCATTTGTCCTCAGTAAGGGGGAGGTCTGGGGGGATGGTGAAGACTCCGCAGAGCTCAGTGTTGCTGTCTCCTCTGGAGCTGCTGGCTGTGGAGGCAGTGGGCAGAGTGTTGTCGGCGTCGGCTGTGGGCGGAGTTACTTCGGCAGTGGGCGGAGGTACATCGGCGGTGGGCGTTGTGTCGGCTTCGGCGGTGGGCGGAGTGGCGTCGGCGGTGGGCGGAGCGGCGGCGGCGGCGGCAGCAGCGATGACGGTAGTGTCTGTGGTGTTGGTTTCGGAGATGGAGGCGGTGGTTTCAGCAGTGGCGGCGTTCGCTGTCCCGGAAGTGGGGTACCCGGCGGTGGCAGATGTGACGTCATCAGTGGGTTCTCCGACAGTGGCCTCGTGGCCAATGGCAGCGGGTACATTGTGGGGGAGGTCCTGGGTAGGGTTGGGGATTTGGGGAGTGGGGGAAGCCCGTTTTGGGTGGTGGGCATCAGTAAGTTTACTGTACTTACGGTTTTTGGTGTCCAATAAAGCTGAGTAGAATTGTGAATTCAGGCTGTGGATCCTACGAAGAATAAAAAACAGGAGAGGTCCTTTGCAGGTCTGGGAGAGGGAGGCTCTGAGCTGGGGGAGTCTTGATTGTAGTGCCTGGAGATGCCTGCGCATTGCTGCAAGTGTGTGTTTCAGGAGTCGCAGGGAGAAGCGCTTCTGGAGGGTCTCAATGTTCTGAATGTAGATATTGTCATGGTTGGGGCCAAATTGGGAAGGCTTGAATGTGGATTGTAGTCCATTGGGGATGATCTGGTTCCATAGGCAGGTACTAAGAAAGGTGATGTGGCTGTAGTACCTGGTTTGCTTCAGGACGTGGTCGAGCAGTTTCAAGGCCGAAGAGATTATGAGAGAGTTGCAGTGGGAGAGAGATTCCCTGAGGTTTGTCCGGAGGGAAGAGGGTAACTTCTTCAGGGTAGGCATCCTTAGAAGAGGCTTCGCAGTGGGGTTAAAATTGTATCAGAGATAAAAGGTACTGCAGATGCTGGAGAATCCGAGATAACAAGGTGTGGGGCTGGATGAACATAGCAGGCCAAGCAGCATCATAGGATCAGGAAAGCTTGACGTTTCGGGCCTAGACCCTGTGTCAGAAATGTCTATAGTCTCAACAACTGCAGTTTTCACGAACGCCAAGCAGCAGGTTGAGAGTAATGGAGGATTTGTAAAAGTGAATAAGGTAGGAATGTGTCCTCATGGATGCTTAACAATTAATCTTTTACTCTCTTTACACTTTCCCATTATCCCCCAAAGAAAAAGAGTATCAAGATACAAAACAAGCAAACAAATTTTCACCCTGTACGTGCACAATTTTGGAAGTGTTGGGAAAGCAATAACAGTCTTTTGATATAAAATCATTGCAATTTAACATTCTTGGCAAATGTATCACTTATCAATTATCTTCCAGATGTCTGCCATTACATGAAGATACTGCAAGCTTTTAAATGCCCACCCCCAGCTTTACTAATTTATTTCCAGCCATCACCATTGACTTGACCCTGTATGTTTCAATAGGGTCAACAGCAATCTTGGCCTTGGTTGGAAGGTGTGCCATGCCAGTGTTATTGCAGCATCTATGGTTCCCACTGAATTCCAGCCTCAGTAAACATAGTTTGATTCAAGCAACTTAACGATTATGTGTATGACTTGCATTTGAATTTTTTGACGTCTAATTGTGATGTTGTTTCGTTGCTTCAAGCTATCTGTACATCAGCACTTTTTGTATACACTGAGAAAGGTTCACAGCTGTTATTGAGGATTCCTAAGAATTCAGTTGTCCGGAATTGAGGAGCCAAGAAATATAAAAGATAAAATTAATTCCCTTGATGCCACCTTCATATAGTCTGTCAGTGAGTTTACAGATAGATAGCTAATTATAATAAAATGAAGACTATAAACAATTGTTTTGACAGATTCATAATGAAGATATTCATTTGACAGGTAATTTATGTAGTCACCATGGTATGAGAATATAATTATATTTTCTTATTACTACTTACTAATGAATGCGTGATTCACTTTAATCACAGTCTGAAAGAAATCATAGCTCAAAAAAAATTGGTGACCGATGTTCTGCACAAAAAGAGGCCAAATGGAAGTAAGTTCAGCAATAATGCTCCAATAATGCTCTGTCATGCTCTGTACCAGAGTATGTGTCGATCCACAAGCCGACTGGCAGACTACACAAAGGTTATACCAAGAGGATCAATTGTATTTTGTTGCTTTCTTTGAATCTTTGTTTTGGCCAACTGAACATCTGAGAAACTTTTTAACAGCAGCTGATCCTTCCCAGAGGACATAGAGCACTGGGGTGTGTAAGTTACTCAAGTGGGCCCGTTTCCTTTGGAAGGATCATGTTCTTATAATGTGAAAAAATAGACTGTCAGTGAGAAAACTCCCCAATTAATGGATACCATTCAGAACTCACCAAACTACTGATCTCCTCTTGACTATAAAAGACAATATTTTGAGTTGTTTTAAATGCGCTTTGAAAATTAAAAATAATAAATATACATACATCTTTCTTCACACACCATTCTTAGTCTTGGAACATCACTTCAACATTAAAGGTGGTCTTAAGTGCATATACAGCCTAATCTTCTTCAGTTCTCTGTAAATGCAGTGATTATTTACCCAGCATGGCTAAGTGCTCTGTTTTGATTACTATGGGTAGGGTATGGAGGCATATCCAGAGTCTACCTCAAGTGGAACATGGATGGAGCCCAATGCTGTTGGGATAAATTTGATGCACACACTAGCTGTCTAACCAACCACGCCAAGCCCCAACAATGCCATTCACTGAATCCGATAAGGACAGCTGATTTCAAATTTTCAAATGTTAGATGTACCAACAATTCTCAAATGTTACTTATTTTATTGCATTAACACCATTTACTTCAAGCAGAAGTGAAGAAATAAATAAATTGTTCTGGTGTAAAAGTGCACCAAAGAAGAAAACATCTCAAGCAGAGAAGCAGATAACGCAAGAAGAACTGGCCTGAGATCATTTAAAGATAGCTTCTTCTCAAGGACAGAAAGCATACACTATCTAGCTGCTCATTATGAGGATGTTCAATATGGCAAGAGATGCGCCTTTCTCTACCCTTGGACAGTGTACACCAATTTACTAATTCAACAGTAAGTTTTGATAAGGTCAAAAATCAAGGTTATTTATTCCCATAAACGTTAGGTCTTGTAAAGAGTTTGCAGCAAGTTGCGAGACTTCTTGTATTAAATATTTAGCAGATCGATTTTCAAGTGAACTTTGAAACTGAAACAGGTTAAGTACTTTGAGTGCATGATGACTCACAGTTAGTTTTAGAGTCCAGTTCTCAGACTGACCAATGACTGATGGTTCTGGTGGATTTCTTGGGACCTGAGGGTAGTAAGCGTACGTCCCAGGAAAATGTTTGATTACATGACCAATGGGCTGACGTTTCTGAGGCTCACTGTGTCTAGTTTGGATAGGGAAGACCATCATGATATAATGGGATGTAGTGAACGTCTAGAAATGGTAGAGTAGATTTTGATCTTCCCTTTTGTCCAATATGAGATGTGAAGACAAAGACTCTGCAGCTTTCATCGGCTCAGTATAATGAGATAAGTGAATTTCACAGGTGGCTGTGAAGTTTCCCCTCTCCTATGTCCATCTTTAATTAAGCATCCAGCAGAAACTTGATGCCAACTGTGGTTAAAATGCCAAAAAAAGTCTTATAATTTGTACAGCCTTTTAACAGTTTGTTTGCCACCATTTTATTTAAAGCAGTGACAGAAAATCCATACTATGATGTACTTGTATCAGAGATAAAAGGTACTGCAGATGCTGGAGAATCCAAGATAACAAGGTGTGGAGCTGGATGAACACAGCAGGCCAAGCAGAATCAGAGGAGCAGGAAAGCTTGACGTTTCGGGCCTAGACCCTTCATCAGAAATGGGGGAGGGGAAGAGGGTTCTGAAATAAATAGGGAGAGAGGGGGAGGTGAATAGAAGATGGATAGAGGAGAGGATAGGTGGAGAGGAGGAAGACAAGTCAAAGAGGCGGGGATGGAGCCAGTAAAGGTGAGTGTAGGTGCGGGGGTAGGGAGGAGATAGGTCAGTCCAAGGAGTACGGACAGGTCAAGGGGGCGGGATGATGTTAGTAGATAGGAGATGGGGGTGGGGCTTGAGGTGGGAGGAGGGGATAGGTGAGAGGAAGGACAGGTTAGGGAGGCGGAGATGAGCTGGGCTAGTTTTGGGATGCGGTTGGGGGAGGGGAGATTTTGAAGCTTGTGAAATCCACATTGATACCATTGGACTTTCCACATCAGGCAGATGTTCACCTGCACATCTGCCAATGTGGTATACTGCATCCGCTGTTCCCGTTGTGGCTTCCTCTACATCGGGGAAACCAAGCGGAGGCTTGGGGACCGCTTTGCAGAACACCTACGCTCAGTTCGCAACAAACAACTGCACCTCCCAGTCGCGAACCATTTCAACTCCCCCTCCCATTCCTCAGACGACATGTCCATCCTGGGCCTCCTGCAATGCCACAATGATGCCACCCGAAGGCTGCAAGAACAGCAAATCATATTCAGCCTGGGAACCCTGCAGCCCAATGGCATCAATGTGGATTTCACAAGCTTCAAAATCTCCCCTCCCCCAACCGCATCCCAAAACCAGCCCAGCTCATCTCCGCCTCCCTAACCTGTCCTTCCTCTCACCTATCCCCTCCTCCCACCTCAAGCCCCACCCCCATCCTATCTACTAACATCATCCCGCCCCCTTGACCTGTCCTTCCTCCCTGGACTGACCTATCTCCTCCCTACCCCCCCACCTACACTCACCTTTACTGGCTCCATCCCTGCCTCTTTGACTTGTCTGCCTCCTCTCCACCTATCCTCTCCTCTATCCATCTTCTATCCGCCTCCCCCTCTCTCCCTATATATTTCAGAACCCTCTTCCCTTCCGCCATTTCTGATGAAGGGTCTAGGCCCGAAACGTCAAGCTTTCCTGCTCCTATGATGCTGCTTGGCCTGCTGTGTTCATCCAGCTCCACACCTTGTTATCTATGATGTACTTGTCCTGAGCGTGACATAAGCCTTATAGATGTAGGAGTCTGAAGGTGGTTTAACTTTACAAAAATAAAGTTTTTCAACACATGAAAGACATATTTATATATCTGCATTTAAATTTCTAATTGTATGTTGCTTTAGACCTTATGTAAATATCTAATAATTCTGCAAGAATGGACAATCCAATCACTTGGCTTACTTTGAGAACACATTTTTAATTTCATTACAAGTGAACACCTCAGTACCTCAATCAAAGAAACTCCACCAATGGCGTATTATATTAAGACTATTTTAGAGACAAGCATTCAAAGCAGTTGTTTCAAATAAATTGGAATGAAACTTTTAGAAGCAACAAAAATGATTGAGTTACTTTTGTATCACTCTCACCAAGACAAATTATTATGCGGCAAAATAACAACCGGAAAAATACCAGAGAAATAATCATAGACATGACATCAGGATTATGTTACTAATGTTTATGTTGTTGACACTTTAGTTCTGAAGAAGCTACCTGCAAATTGCCCATGACCTATTCTTCCACAAGAGATGCATTGTTTTATTCATTTTAGCTCTGAGATAAAAATCAAAACCTACACCACTAGAGAATGCAAAGCTCCCAGCTCTCTTACTATTCTGCCTTCTATTGAAATGCCAATGGAGAAACTGTAAAGAAATGCTGGCAAGGGAATTAGACAGCAAGGTCGAAAGTTTAAGTATTGAGAGGAAGTATGTGTATAGTGTCTTCAACTATTTTCTTTTCATCTCTAGTATCATATGTCAACCTCATAGTTATGTGCATTATCAACAATTGTGTTCAGATATCTTACTAGGCTTCTCAGACGGTTTGATATCACAGTAAAAATGTCTATAATTTAGCGATGTTATTGACAAAGGTTATTAGAAGGCCTGCTGCAGAAAATGGACTTTGTCTTTACAGTGGGACAACAATAGAACATATGAGAGTGAGGCAGGATCTGTAATATTTGTAGCAGTCACTTTCAAGAAAATGCTGTTCCTGAACTGTCTTGCTCTCCTGGCACTGGATGCAAAATTTAAGGGACAATAATTGTTCATTGCCTCACAGGATATCTATATTTGGATGCAGAAAAACATTACACCCCACCAAATAATACTTCAGCAGTTGCTAAATCTAATCAACTAGGACCTCACTTCCACCTTCGAAGACCTTTTCCTCATTTAAAACCTTCTTCACTCACACCAATATTGTTCCCCCCTCTATTGCTCATATTCCTGCTCTAACAAATTCAAGAAATACAGACTTCAGACTAGTGAACCTGATGCAGTGTTAGTTTAGTTGGATTACATCAATTACCCATCATGTTTTGTCCTCCTCTGCCAGGCCACTCAAAGCTCTGTGATCATTCTTGAAAGTAAAGAACATACTAAATACTTTTTTTACAACTACCAACTCAATCTTCAGGACCATCTCCCCTCCTCCCCCATCGACCCCACTGCAAATGAAAACGTGCACAGCCTATGGTATTCTTTGTTAGTCAGTTTGAGAAATTTGTTTGACATTTCTTATTGAATTCTTCCGTGACCTTTGCCCAAAGATTCTCTCTGTTTTAATCCTGAATTAATAACCTCTCCCGGGTTTCACTCTTGTTTTCCTTCTGGCCTCCTTCAATAAAACGTCCAGGAAACTTGCATCCTGCTGACGTTACTCCATTCATCCCTAACTGGCTGTCAATGCAAATTCCATTCCTGCCTCTCCTGTCAGTTAATATATAACTTTCCACAAGTAGTGCCTTGCTCCCTTTCAAAACCACTAGCATCAACTGCTAACTCATGAAACTCAGCTCAACCCTATTGTTCTTTCAAACAATAACAATTCTAATCTTCCTTTTCTCACCAATAGCTTTGAATATATTGTCATTATTTACATTTCTGCTCAATTTTCCTGCAACTCCATGTCTGAACCTTAGCAATCAGATTTCCATCCTTACCTCGGTGCTGAAATACTTCTGTGCAGGTCACCTCTGTGACTATGACTGTGGTATATGCCCATCCTCATGTTTAAATCCAATCATGGTCTTCTTCCTCCACATTCTGGGTGAGTTCCTCCAGCCCTATTATTCATGTAATTGCTCTGCAAACCTCCAACCCTAGCCCCTTGTCCCACCACCTGCAGCTGTGCCTTCAGCCAAACAGACTCCATTCTTTTGCTATTCACTTCTTAAACCTTTGTCTCCTCTTTTTGCTCTTAAAGACCCTCCTTATTCCAATCAAGTTTTTAGCAAAACTTACCACTATCTGTGGCTTTGATATATCTTCGTTTTAGTGTCCCTACAGTGTGGAAACATCCCCTTCGGCTCAACAAGTCCACATTGACCCTTAGAGCATCTCACCCAGACCCATTCCCCTATAACCCACCTAATCTATACATCTCTGAACACTACGGGCAATTTAGCATGGCCAATCCACCTAGCATGCACCTCTTTGGACTGTGGGAGAAAACCAGAGCAGCAGGAGGAGGAAACCCATGCAGACACGGGGATAATGTGCAAACTCCACACAGACAGTTGCCCGAGGTTGGAATCGAACCCGGGTCCCTAGCACTGTGAGACAGCAGAGCTAACCACTGAGCCACTGTGTCACCCTATGTTTCTGTAATGTGCCTCAGGATGCGTTTCTGTGTTAAAGGTCCGATATAAACACAAGTGCCACCAAAGACACAAAGGAACATTATCTACATTAATGTTCTAGTAAGTAAGAGATAATATAAAATTCTGAGAGCCAACTATGGTGGTGTTGTTATTTAATTATAATTGCAAATTTTTATCAATTATGATACTGCACAGAGGCTCGACAATAATTCAAATGGTTAAGCACGCAAAATGGAGATTTTGCTCAAAGAATACTACAACACTAAAAAGACACGCTACAGCATGACGGAAAGTAGAAGTTTGAATTTAATCAGATTGGCCAATACATCAAAGGTCTGCCAAATATGATCTTGGTCTCTCACGCAATGTGTAAACTGAACAGCAAAATCAAGACAAATTCAATTTACAATATGGCATTTAAATGCTCAGCATTAGTCTCTGGACATGCAAGAGAAGATCCTGAACATTTCTGCCTTTGCGTATCAGTTCCTGACAGTGCACAGTGGCATATGCAATATATGGAAATAGATTGCATTAAAATACTACATTAGAATTGAAGTCTCACTGCAGTTCTCCAAATGCTGAGTTTTTTTCAGTGCTCATTTGAGGGAAAAATCATATTCACTTAATGCTTGCATGCACCCAGTGAGAATTTGCGGCTTTTCTCTATGCTTTAAGACAGATTTCCATTTGCAGATCATAACCACAAAATTCAGCTTCCATGGCTGAATTTTCCCATTTTATGGCAAAGTGCTTTACTGAGTGAGATTCACGATAGCCAGACATTTAAAGTGCAGATACTTGAAAATGGGATCAGCTGAAGATAGTATATGTGCAATCATATGGGTAAGGAAATCCTTATTCAGCAACAGAAAAGTCCAAGGAGTGAGGAAATGACCAAGTCTTGTGTACTTTGGACCAACATAGCACTGATTGTCATATAAGCGACAGACCGCTCCAGGATGAAATGAAATCCAAACACAAGTCACTCAGTCCACTCTGCTTGCAATGGTAGCCATCTTGCACCTGACCTGCAGGACTGAATTTGGCCTAGCTCCCAGACTGCAAGGGCATGAATCCCCTTGTCAACCCTGGGATGTAATCAGACAAGCCCCTTGACTGAATGTGGCAATAGCCCCTGTCTGACAGTAGTTCCCCTTGATCCCACTATGGGCTGGTCCCATTTGACTTTTAGACACAGTCATTTGCTTGAAACACATACACTACGTTTGCTATGTAAGCGACTGGTACATTCTGTAGAAGTGATATTGATGGCACCCAGTGCCATACACCATCTTGACTACCCCTTTCACTAATCAGTACTTCAAACTGTGATAAGTTGCCTGTCTCTCCCTCTGCACCATAAAGCGTTCAAGCCACAGAGGCTAGGAAACTCCAAGTAGGTGCAATGTGAGTGAGCTACAAGAAAGTAAACTAAGAACAAGATGCATCTATGTAGATGCGAGCGCCCCTGCTTGCAAAGCAAGCTGGCAGAAGCATGTATGCCATGGGCACGCCTGAGCTCTGAAGTGAAGTCTTGAAGGGTCAATGTGGTGTGAGAGTTGGTCTGAAATCGGCCATGTTAATGGAGTGAGCCTTGTAGTTTGCTGTTGCCCACTGGTGTGGACGAATAGTGGAAGATATTAGAATGAAAAGGACACTGTTGTGAAGATGAATTTGCCTGTATATTCAGAAAAACAAGTGGCCAGCTGTTGCCGGTGGGCAACCACAGCTTTTCAAATCAGGCAATATTCTCATCTGCATCTTTGCCGAGGAGGAGAGAGTTGAGAGCTTCATAGAACGGAGGTGAGATTAGCGAGTAATTAGATGCTAATTCATGGAAATAAGGAAGTTATAGCTCATTAGCAAGATTCAGAACTCACCATTTAAACCTTAAGGGGGAAATCGGAAGTGTTTTTTCATATTGGGAATTGATTTTTCCATGTTTGCTGTACTTTCCCAAGATTCTTGCCATTGCCAAAGTCAGTCAATGCAGCGAAACATTCTGCCCAATGCAACTACTGCAAAGTCCTTTTTCCATCATTGTATAAAATTTATTATATTTTCCCTTGGAAATTAAATTAATGAAACTGGAATGTGCTTGACAGTCCTTAAATAGTCTTAAGTGACTACCTGGATCAATTGTAATTGTGGCATAGTTCCCACATAAGTGCATACTTTCCTAATTCCGTTGACATGTTAATTCACATATTTAAGAGAAGGAGCGGGCTTCACAATAAGTAAAAACTAATTTATTTAAAGTTCTTTGAAGTTCAATTCTGTCCTCTATCAGCCATTTGCAGGGTCAATGCAACTTGTATCAGGTTGATCTGTAAAGTGCACCTCTCCTTCCTCGTGCAACATCTGAGTAAATTGTTTTTAGTTTCAGTTTTAAAATAATAAGGCAAGCCCTACTTACAAATCTTGACACATATTTTGTCTTGTCTCTAGTTGTGCAGCAATGAAAGCCCTAAAAGTTAAGTAATACTTTGCATCTTAAATAATAATTTCAAAAATATGATTGCTAACAGCAGAATAAATTGATGAGTTTGATTCAAGTGCAAAGTTGTTGGCTTCTGTATCATTTGTATTGCAAAGATTAAGAAATTATGATTGGATATCGGGGTTCTCCACCTCATGTAGAAAACATCATTCCTCAACCTCAAAACTAACTATTGTGACTGAATTCTGCCAGAATATTTGTAAAATCCACAACCGGTTTCCCCACACAAACGGAAGTTGAGAACAATTTATGGTGGGGTTGGTGGTGGGGAGAAGAGGGAGAGGAGTATATTTATCCTTTTGATCTGTCCCTGTCCTACATAAGTAAACAGGAAACTGAATTCCACAAATTGAAAGACTTAAAAGGCCATTTTTCCTGTAATGAATCATGCTTAATTCAACAAAAACACCAATTAATGCCCATTCCAAATGGATAAAAGAATGAAATATGGTTCAAGTCCTGTCTCTCTCAAATTCTTTCCAACAACATGTTTGGTGTACCTCTCTGCAGGCTATTAGATAGTACAGTCCTTTAAACCAGGCAATAAGAAACATTTTTAGCTGTTGCTCCTGATTGCAATAGAAATTTAACCAGAAAGCTGAGAAGGAATTCATTAAATAAATGCAATTTTATTTTATTGAAAATTAAATGCTGCCATTACACTGCATTGCATTCATTGATGAAATGTGAATGATCTAACAGCTATTATAAATAAGTCCTATTAACAGCAATCTGTCTTTACATATTCTACAAGGCTAGTTTATTTAGCATACAGTCTGGAGGCAGTGAAATGTTGACATATGCAAAAGAAAAGCACCTACATATCACATTCCAAAACTCTTGACAAATTTTCAAAATATAAGAGTTTCCCTGCTCCGGGCTAAGGTTGAGAATCTGTCATAATAATAGCATTGAATACCTCAAGTGTGGTGTGAAACTCTGGCCTCCACAAGGGTAAATTAACAGCCCAGTGACTGTCAAGTGAAATATAATTCCACTATGCAATTCTCTTTGTTTTGGACAACTGTCAAGTACAGCTTCTTTACTCAAGGACCTGGCAGAGCAGGAACAGGGCAGAGGCATCACCAGACGCCTTCACTTCTGGCCAGTCTGGAAACCAAGTGCCAACACATTCCATAAATCTTGGCAGGAGTCAGTGCTGAGTGCCACCAGTGGGCACGATCCCAGTGCATACACTGAATGGCTGTTGTAGAATTTTAGGGCCATAATAGATAATGTGGACACTTGAGACAACTGTAGTGATTATAACAAAGTCATCGAGGTGGGCTTCGTAGAATACTGGTGCCCTGTTTAGAGCTGTAATCTGGTCCAATCAGGGAGCCCTGGCTGACAGATAAGAACAGGAGTGTCAGAAGTTCCGTTTACTCTGAGAGCTGGTTCTGACGGAGCTGGATCAGTGTCAAGGACTCTCCACGTGTAAATAAAGGGTGACTCGGTGATGGGATACCAGCCTCTGTGGAGTTATTTCAACAACCTTCTGACTATATAGTAATAAAAGACTGTGTCACATATTTAGTTTTAATTCAAAGACTGTACTTTGAACAGATATTGGACTTCTTAAAAAACGTCTTTAACAAAGACAAGGATTCTCATTGACATTAAAAATGGTTACAACAATTTGCATTACGTAGTCCATATTCCAGTCCACAGGGATTGAGACATGGGGTCTTTGAAGACCCCACCAGTGGCAATAATCCCCTGGGAAAGTGTAAATAGCCTTTTCCATGCATTATCAAAATGGAGATATTCACAGTATTCAACCACAAAACACACTTAACCATTTGAAAGCTACTTACTTGGACAAAAAAACTTCATTTTCTTAAGGTGACTGTAAAATGTAAACTATCCAAAGCTACTTTTTGGACTATGAAACAGATCTTCTAAACTTCTAGCAGCAGTTACAAAGACATGATGTATCCAAATCAACCTTTGTGTTTACCAGGGATTTCTCTTGGCATTATAGCACCAGCCACTGAGAGAGGGAATTGCTGCTATCTCTCTTTTTCTCTCTCTCAGTGTCTCTGTCACCATCAACAATTACGTTCTGTTTGCTTAATTTCATTACTTCTCCTCTCCTGCAAACAGAAAGCTTTTAAAGGATGACTTCAACTTCCAAACCAGTATTTGAAGAAGTAGATATGAACTACCGCTTTGAACCACCAGCTGAGGGCCAAGCCTCCAAATAGCTGCAGCCAATTCAGACAGTCAGCAAACTGTTCCTTACATTTTGTTTTCTTTATTGAGCTGTAAATGGGCCACCAATGTTCTACTCTTTTCTTTGTGCTTTTGCATCTGAGATTCAATTTTGTGTGGTCGTGTGCAGGTTGTGAAAGCTTGGACAGACTTTTACGTTTTTATTACTTTTACCCGGATGGGTTTTAGCATAATATAATTAACCCCTTATTTAGTTAATCCAAGACTAACTGTTCTGTATCGTTCACAGGTAAGCAGATAAGTCTACATTAAATGAGCAAACTCATTCTTCTTAAGTTTAAAAATAACCTCCTCACCTGTCTGCACAAAAATATGATCTAATCTTTTATTTGTCACAAGAAAAGGGCTTTCTCTGCTGCTGTCTCTTCCTTCTGCTCCACAAAATTCGTAGCCAGCTAAAACTGGTCGAATTTGTTGCCCGTAAATAACTACATTTCACAGATTCTCACTTGAAAGAAATTAAATTTCCAAGCAGCAAAACACACAAAATCCAAGTACAAGGAGGAGAAGGAAATAAAAAGCTTCCAGAAATTATGAGGAGTCAAGACCACAAGTGTTTTTGAATATCAATTTTTTTTTTCGGCTCTTGTAAATAGTATGGAGCTCAATATTCATGAGTCAATGTAAACATATCTGTCTTCTGCTCCCTTCTCTGTTAGCCTTCAGGACCTCAGAATATTAATTAATAGAAAAGAGGAGATTTTTAATACACTTATTTGATAATCAGGGGTGGGCGACCTTTTATTCAATCCCTAGTCACTGAACACCTACTAATAATAACATAATAATGTATTTGAAATGTCAAAAAGAAGTTGGTAATTCAATGGCAAAATGTATGCCATTAGAATGCACGATTATCATGTTTCATTAGTCCATACATACCACACCAAGAGATATGTCTGCAGTTTGCTGTCTGAGAGATGTGCAACAAACAACAAAACTATATGACTACATAAAGGCAAGTATCAGTTGTGCACGCTTTTCTCATGTCCTGGTCTTGTGATGTGCATTGCAGATGACACCTTATAGGTCCAGACCAATTTATTGATAATAACCACAAAATGAAGATAAATTATTGCAGAGAAGCAAAACGAACCTCTGCCAGAAATCAATCACGTTTACATCACAAGTCATTAATCAAACACTGTCTTTCCTGTCACCCACTTTCCCAGATGCATTTATTAGCTTTTCATCATTCTGTTCACAGGCCCCAGGCTTGCTACGTGGGGACTGATGTAGGATGGCACATCGACACCTGAAATGTGTAACTTACAAAGCCCTGCAGCTCATCCCCTTTCCCCGTCTGGAAAGATTTGACATGCAGGTGCCGGTGTTGGACTGGGGTGGACAATATCAAAAATCATACGGCATCAGGTTATAGACCAACAGGTTTATTTGGAATCTGTGTGCTCTCCTCTCACTGCACCTGGCAAAAGGGGCTACACTCCGAAAGTTTGTGTTTTCAAATAAACCTGTTGGACTATAACTTAGTGTCTTGTGATTTTCAACTTTGGAAAGATTTGACTTTCACTTCTCAGCTATCAAGCTTGATCCCAAAAGAACAGCCAAAGTGCATCACTTGATTTGTCTGCAAGGTTACTTAATACAACAGGGCTCTCTCCTGTCAATAACAATCACTACCCACTGTGTAATAGGTTAGGACAGCATTGGGTGGAATGTTAATGGAACTATCTCATACAGACTATGCAAATATACTTACACCACAGGATTAGATATTGTAGAAATATGCCACCTCTATTTTGTAAAAGTACAATTAATCTTACTTTGTAAATGTTTGTTCACTCAATGCAATATCTCTGAAGAGACAAAGCAGCTAACTTAATGACTTCTGTAAATGAGATTGGACATTATCAGATCTATCAAAAAAGACAACTTACGTTGCCTTACATACAGAATGGACTAGACTGATACATCCCTGTACTTTGTATTATGTTATCACTCAAATTGACACATTCCCTGAGGTAGAAAAATGCCAAGAATGCCACATTTACTCCAGTCTTCCCTCCAGTTTGCAAAGCTTGAATCTAGTTTTGCCCTTTCTTTGTCAGTTTCACCAGCCCCAACCAGATTTAAGGGATACTGGCCAATCTAGCTCTTCACGGACTCAGAGTTCTGAAGAGCACATTGAATCTCTGTACAGTTTACTGTAGAACATAGAATATAGAACACAGAATATAAAATAATGAAGCAAAGGAATAGGCCCATTTATCCCACAGTGTCTGTGCTGAACATGATGCCATTCTAAACTAATCCCATTTGCCTGCATTCGTATCCCTCTATTCCTTCCCTGCCTGTTCACGAGTCTGTCTAAATGCTTCTTAAACATTGCTATTGCATTTGCTACTACCCACCTCCCCTAGAAGTACACTGCAGGCACCTGCCCTCACCTGTGTAAAAAGCATGCCTCACACATCTCCTTTAAGCTTTCCGCTCTGACTTTAACCCTATTCCCTCTAGTATTTAACATTTTCACTCTGGAAAAAGACACCAGCAATCCACCCTCTCCATGTCTTTCATAATTCTATATACTTCTATCAGGTGACTCCTCAGCCTCTCACACTCCAGCAAAAACAATTCAATTCTGTCCAATCTCTGTGCACATCGAAACACTCCAACCTGGGCAACATCCTGTTAAACCTCTTTTGCACTCTCTCCAAGACCTTCAGATTCTTCCTATAGTGTGGCAAACAGAACTGCAGACAGTACTCCAAATGTGACCTAACTAAAGTTTTATACAAAATATCTTGCCAACTTTTGTACTCAATGCGGTGACCAATCAAGGCAAGCTTGCCGTATACCTTCTTTACCACCTTACCGACTTTCAAGGAGCTACGGACTTGCTCTACAAGATCTCTCTATAGATCAATGCTTCTACAGGTCTTGCCATTTACTGTGTATTTTCCTCTTGCATCTGACCTCCTAAAATGCATCACTTCACTCTTGTCTGTATTAAACTCCATCTGCCATTTCGCCGTCCAATTTTCCAACTGATCTATATCCTGTTTTATCCGTTGACAATCTTCCCCAATATCTACAAATCCACCATATTTTGTGTTGTCTTCAAACTAACTAATCAAACCACCTACATTTTCATCCAAATCATTTGTATAAATTCCAAAAACAGAAGTCCTAGCACTGAGGCTTGTGGAAGACCACTAGTCACCCAACCTCCAATCAGGAAAAAAAGACCCCTCCACAACTATCCTCTGTCTTCTATGACCAAGCAATTTTGTATCCAACTTACCAACTCACCATGAATCCCATGTGACTTAATCTTCTGGACTAGCCTAGCATGGAGAAACTCATCAGATGTTTTAGTAAAGTCCATGCAGACAACATTCACTGCCCTACCCTCATTAATCATCTTCACCACTTCTTCCAAAAACCCAATCAAACTTATGAGACAAGACTTCCTCTGCACAAAGTCATGCTGGCTATTCCAAATACATCTAATCTTTTCCAAATGTGAGTAAATCCTACCCTTAAGAATCTTCTCCAGTCATTTCCCAATTACTGATGTAAAACTGACTGGCCCATAATTTCTTGGATTATCCCTGTTGCCCTTCTTAAACAAAGGAACATTTGCTATTCCCCAGTCTTCTGGGATCTCACCTGTGGCTCAAACAGATTCAGAGATCTTTGATCCCACTTTGGATGAAATCAACTGCAAGGTTTCAAATTGTGCTTAAAATTATACTGGTTTTCAGAATAGATCCTTCTCACATTCCTGTTTAATTTTTCAAGTGTCATCCAACAGTAATTTTGCTACAAAATCAGACAGCATCCTAAACCTTGATATTTTTCCAAAATTTGCATTAAAATGTTCTTGAGTTATTAAAGGCTGGTAGTTTGCTGTAGTTTTATTATTACAGCTGGAAGCCAACGGATCACAAAAATATGCATTTTTCAATCAGGCTTCATAGTTTACTACTTGCAAATAATCTGATGTTAAGTAACTGAAGATAATCAAATTATACCAACAGTTGGTATATACACATTGGTGTATCATACAGTCAGTTCCTTTGTAAATCAAAAATAAAACTTAAATATTTCAAAATGGGTCTACTGGAGTCTTTGTTCCTAAAAGGAAACATTACTTTAGAACTTCTTTGAAAATCCACAAATTAATGTGGTTAAAACTTGCGATGGTGATTAGTTTGACTTCAGGGTGTGGCTAGTTCTGTGGGGAGAGTAGGCTCCCAATGTGGTATGTTTTAAAACAGAAGAATGCGCAAACTTGGCTTTTAAGGAAAGTAATTTGTGCTTTAAATTCCATCTTTTGCACTGGATGGTTGACTTTGAGTGAAATGTGCTGAATAGACCAACATAATGTGGTGGAAACTCCTGTTCAGTGTTGATATGACCAGTCCCCAGTAAAGTCCCCCTGTTTGGTTGTGGACAGGAGACATTAAACTTTTAAGCTCCTGGGTGAACAGCGATGAACTGGCTCCTCACGGTTATTCACCCAGTCCTTGGTTGGTTGCAACAAAATTAATTTTAAAAGGATCCCTTTCCTATACGTACCTTTCTTTCAGATGCAAATTAACTTATATTTTAAAAGGAACCTATTTAAGCAGGCTTTCTTGAATTAATCAATACACTGAATGCATTAATTACTAAATGCTAGAAGAAATAGTAAAGAAACACACATAAACAGAAATTAGAAACAAAAGCTGACTCCAAAAAGAGAAAATATGGAAGAAAGATATTCAGGTCTGCCAAGAACAGATAGCTGAATGTTGCAGCATCTATAACCAGTAGTTTTGATTTTGGTTGTTGAAAAACTGACTTTGAAATTCTTGGCTTTGTACGTTGAGAGAAACTGTTTTGTCCTGATTGATTTCAATACCAGCAGACCATCAGTACTCAGAGAGTTTTTTTCTCTTTTCTTTTACCTGTAGTGCATGCGTGTTTAAATGGCACTTCATGAGAACTAAGATTCTCTCAGCACACTCGTCCACACATTGATTGTCAAGGGGATCAAGTGTTATGGAGAGAAAGTGGAAGAATGCAGTTGAGAAACTTATCAGCCATGATTGAATGCTGGAGCAGACTCGATGGGCTGAATGGCCTAATTTCTGCTCCTATATCTTATGGTCTTATTATATCAAGCCAATAACACATTCAGACCAGGACTGAAGCTCACTTATAACCTTTACCCCTGTGTATTATTGTTGTAGTTGTTTCTAACCAGTTTTTTGTCTATTCCTAGAAGGCGAAAACACAAAACCTCTGCTGGAATTTTGCTTGCAAGTGGGGAGATAGTCAGTTCCCTTGTTTTCTCTTCCTGATATAATTCTATCTCCCACGTAGGGCTTTGCTAGACAGTGACTGTATTTACGTCTGCAGTCATTTTATTTGTGGATCTAGCAGACTTCTTAGGAGAAAAACACATTTTGGAGTTAAATGTTAACAATTCCATAGTCCTTCAAGGTTCGGATCCATTGTCATGGCAGCGTGTACTATAACAAAATGATAATTCAATCCATCTACCTGTCCAGGCCCTGGCTGAATGATGCTGTTTTGAATATTCCTGGAATTGAAATTTACATTTAACTGTGAGAAAGATAGTGTGGAACACCAAATGGACATTGACATGTTGGTGGAGAAGGATGATAGGTGGCAGATGCAGTTCAATTCAGAGAGGTGTGAAGTGATGCACTTCGGTAGGAAAAGTATCAAAAGACAATATAAAATAGGGGATACAATTCTAAAGGACGTGCAGGAGCACAGAGACTTAGATTTATGTGTGCTCACATCATTGAAGATGGCAGGACATGTAAAAGATCAGGTAATAATGCAAACAATGACCTCAGCTTTATTAATAAGGGCAAAGAGCACAAAAACAAGGAGGAGATTTTGAACTTGTATAAACAAGTTGTTTGACTTCAGCTCGAGTGTTGTGTATAGTTGCAGATGTCACAGGGAAGGTGTGAATGCATTGGAAGGACTGAAAAAGCATCTTCTCTCGCTGTGAGTAGTTAGAGCATAGAATCTATTGCCTGGAAATATTTTGGAGGAAGGTTCAATCGAGGTATTAAAGGGGCACTGGATGACTATTTGGACAGCAATATTGTGCAAGGGTACGGGGAAAAGCAGGGGATTGGCACTAGATAATGACGCATCCTTCTCCACCAACTTGTCAATGTCCATTTGGCGTTCCACACTATCTTCCTCACAGTTAAATGTAAATGTTTGAAGAACTGGTGCAGACACATTAGGCCGCTTGGCTTCCTTCTGTACCATACTAATTCCGCGAACCATCCATAACAGAAATCTCAAATAACCACCTCACATATATGGGACAACTGTGCACTAAACCTCAAAATAAAACAAGGATGTTTTGAAAACACAGAACACCATAGTCGACATCTAATAGAGAGATATACATTATCGTTTTTCAAAAACTCTTGATGAAACGTCACATCTGAAAGTGTCACAGTGTTCTTTTCTTCCAGTTGTGATTTGACCTGATGTATTTTAGCAGCATTTTCTATTTAGATTACAGACTACCAACATTCCCAGTATTTCTTGTACTTCTGCAGTGAAGACCTGTTTTCCAAAACATCCTAATTTCAGTTTGTACATTTAGAAATATACGAGTTGGTTAAACATCAATAGGCAAGAAGCCGTCACAAATCAGCAATAACTTAACAGTCTCAGACTGGTGTCCGTCACTTTATTTTCTGAACCCCCTGACAGTTCAGAATCTGAGTAGAGGATTGCTTTCCGTACTGTTCATCACACAGCTACTAAAAATGCAATGGTTCCGACTGAGTAATTGACTGCCAAGTGGCAAGCGTAGACAATGTTATTCACAACATTCACAGAATTTCAACTCGATTACTTTAGGCATTGAGAAGCTATCAGCTTGAAGGCAAGTACTTATTCTCCCCTGAACTTAATGCACCTGTATATATTTTTTAAAATTCTTTTGTGGGATATGGGCATTTTGTGAGATAAGACCAGCATTTACTGCTCATCCCTAATTGTCTTTGAGAATGTGATGGTAAGCCAACTTCTTGAAAAGCTGCAGTGTTTATGGTGCTGGAAAACCCGCTCTACTATAACCTCAATAAGGTTGTGGTGAAATCACTGGACTAGTGATCTAAAACCCTAGGGTAATGCTCTAGAGAAATGGGTTTGCATCTGACCATTATAATGAACATTCAAATCTGACATCTGAATTAAATAAAAGGCTAGCTTAATGGTGACCATTGGCAATTGCCATAAAACTTCCACTGTGCTGCTACACCTGTTGTGGCAGTGGCCTCACCTCTAGACCAGGAAACTCAGGGTCAAGGCCCACCTGCTCCTGCGGTGTATCATCGGATCTTTGACCAGGTTGACTAGGAAAATATTAACCCACCATGCTACTGGGCAATGAGATTTCACAAGATTCCACCCATCAACTCCACTCTATCCTCAGTCAAATGGAAAGATTGAAGTGACAGTGAAAATTGCCAAAGGGATCCTGAGAAATGAAACAAGCTGATCAATCCAAAATGTATACAAGGCAATCTTAGAGTGGAGTCGCTGCCTCTTTTGTGGTTATGTCTGTCCTCAAGTGTCCCTGGAGAGGGGGCACGTGGTGCTCACCAGCAAGGTAGAGGTCTTTAGAAACCAGTGGGCACTGCTAGGGCTGGGGAGCATCATCAAAAAGGTCCTGGTCAGGGACAGCATAGGGCTAAATAAAGAGTAAAGCTCCCTCTACTCTTCTAAATTGAAAGTAAAACTTGCTCTGTATTGCCCTCACCAAACACTCCCAGGGCATGGATTTAATTTATTAAGTTTTTGTTTCATTCTATAAGTTTCTGTTTAACTGCCAATTTGAGTTTGATATCAATAGAGTGGTCCAGCAAGCTCTGTTTCAATATTATTATTTTCAACTTTCTATTTTAGTAAAAGAATGAAGGAAACTTTACTTTCCGTTTACTTTTTGTTCAAAGAGTGGACTGAGTTTTACTCCATATTTAACACTAGTTGTCCATTCCCTGGGAGTGTTTGATGAGGACAATGCACAGCATGCTTTACGTTCAACTTAAAAGTGTACTGTGACCTTTACCTTATATTTAACCCGAAGCTGTCTCCATCCTGGAACTTTTTGATGAGGATGGTGTCGAGGAAACTTTATTTTTCATTTTCCTTTCAGTTTAAAAGAGTAGAGTGGAGACACACACTTTGAAGGCAGTCAAGCAGTCAACGTCTGCAACTAACATCACACTGTACCTATGCTACTCTTCCAGTAGCTAATAAAACGAGGGAAGTCAGGATGAGTAACAGGAGGGACTGGCAAAATCAAAGCGAACAGACAAAAAAGCCACTTTCACTTTGCTAAAGCTGTCAGATTATTCTCATTGCTATTCCATGGACGACTAGTCAGAGTGCAAACATTCCCCACAAAAGCTCACTTTGCAATGTGCATTGTATGTTGAGAAGTTGCTACCTTGATCGTATACAGTTAACATAAATGACTAGCTATATTCTTGCAACTGCAGGCATTCACATCCAGCTGGAAAAGCTGTTCTTTCACTGGAGGCAGCATATGAGGAATATTTGATGTCACTTACTGCTTAGTATACAGATCAACCATCAATCTCAGTAATGCATCACTCCCCAAAAAGGACAACGGATGAGCAACAACAGTTATCACAGCAGCAACATCAGTATCAAAGGATTCACATTACTCAGAAAATGAACACCAGCCCAACAATGAACAGACACCAAACAAGCAGCCAAATACAATGTGCACGCATACAATTAGCAATTTGAATGCTTTAAAGATTATTTATGCCATGTGTGTGCAGAGACAAATGAAAGTGGTGTAGACTAGGAGGAACAAACACTTTTGGCCCAGGAGAGAGAATTTTTTTTTTATACAGACCTTATACATCGGGATAACATCCACATGCAAATACTTGTGCGTACGTTTTTCTTTATGGAACTGGGGATGTTTAGAGAAATATGTTTGTACACTGTACGTTGTGACTTGTCATAGTCATGTGACCTTAGATGTAGTGGTTTTTAGTTTTTATCAGAAGCATTAAGTCTGCAAGGGAAGGGTAGTCAGGTTGAGCCAGAGGTATTTCAGGGACAGCCCCACACCGATGGGCAAGTTCTAAAGCAGACTAGTTAGCAGGCTAGTTGCTTTAACGGTTGCTGAGGGTGAAGTGGAACTTTGCAGCTTGGAAGATCACGAAGAACATCGGTATGATGACACAGCCCTGCTTGACTTTGGTCCAAGCATCATCATCATCATAGAATCCCTACAGTGTGGAAACAGGACCTTCAACCCAACAAGTCCACACCGACCCTCAGAGCACCCACCCAAACCCATCCCCCTATAACCCACCTAACCTATACATCCCCAAACACTATGGGCAATTTAGCATGGCCAATCCACCTATGCTGCACATCTCTGGATTGTGGGAGGAAACCAGAGAATACCCACGCAGACATGGGAAGAATGTGCAAACTGCACACAGACAGTCGCCCGAGAGTGGATTTGAACCCAGGTCCCTGGCACTGTGAGGCAGCAGTGCTAACCACTGACCCACCATTGGGGGGTCTGGGTACTAGACTCCATCCCACATTGTGCTACTTGCTGTCATCTCATCATAAATTGGGTCTGTGGGGGAATCCATTGCTTAGAATCACATTCTGCAGGTCGAAGGATGGTGACAAACTTTTAGGGACAGACAAAACAGAGGAGGTCTTTCTATAATGCCTTGCGGTTGTCAGTGCAGAAAGACTTTGCCATGTACAAGGGTAGATGCTGTTTCCTGAATTCCTCATGTAGTTGCTGTTGTGAAGGTCATGCCTGTCTACCTGTTAGACGGTAAATCCACCTTGCAGCTCTGGGGGGGCCTCTTCAACCACAGAAAAAAGACAGTTGAGGAGGATTCCCATGATAACCTTCCCTGTGCTCATCAGCAGAGAATTTCCTTTGTACCTACTGCAGTTGGGCCTGCTATCTTTCTTGAACCCAAAATAACAACCCAAATTGAGAACTAGGAATCAGCTCCTCAGACAGTCGAAGGTTGAGGTCCAGTAAAAAAAAACAATGACCTAAAGCACGGATGGTAGGTGAGAAACTCAATAATCACAATGTGGTTACTCTAGTGCGGTCAAGACTGCTTACAGTCCATGCGCACCAAAGGTCCCAGTCCACTGCTGGCCAAGAACTGAAAGGTGTTCCTAAAGTACAGGGAGGTAATCAAATCCCACAGGAAAGAGCACTTCTTCAAAGAGGTACCATCTTCAATGAAAGTGTACTCCACTCCATCCCACAGTGTGCTACCTGCTGTTATCTCATCATAAGCCCAACATTTTGTGAGGTAGAGAAGGCCATTAGACAGCTACAGAACAAAGAAACAGATGGAATCCCTATTGAAACACTAAAACATGGCAGAAAAGCACAATCAGCATGATTATATGACCACATTTCCTTTATCTGGAAGGAGATCCCAGAGATGCTATCATCAGGCCTACTCTGTCCATTGCACGCTGCTTCCACTGTTGGTTTGAAACAGTCCGGTGTTATGTTTTCACCAGGTGACACCTAATTTTTAAATATTTCCTGTGCTTCCACTGGCATGCCCTCCCTCACTCTTCATTGAATCAGCGTGATCCTCCAGATATGATGAGGAGGATACTCTGGGCCATGAGGTTACAGACTGGTGTTGAATACATTCTGCTGCTGATGATGACTCACTATAAGCATCTTATAGATGAACAGTTTTGAGTTGCTAAATTTGTACTGAATCTATCCCATATAACATATAATTGTACTTCACAATATGATGGAGAGTAGCCTCAAAAAGAAGGTGGGACTTTGTCTACAAAGTACTGTGTAGTGGTCAGTCCTAGCAATATCATAGACAGATGCATTTGTGTAGGGTAAATTAGTGAGGACAAGGTGTACACTGATGCCTGTTGTTGGCTTCTTCAACATTTGTCAAAGGCCCAGACTGACAGGTATTTCTTTCAGTCAGTAATGGTGCTCCTAAACCATCGTGGCATTGGACATTTGAGTTTCCCTTCCAAGTTATTTTAACTTTGGTACCTTCAGTGCTTCTTCCGAGTTTACAAAAGTGTTTTTGTGTATTGTGAGATCCCTCCTTTATATTAACTACTTTCTAACTTGGGGTTATCCACACATGACTGATTGATAGATAGACAGGCAGTCAGACTGAGAGCTGGATGAATGTTTCACAGTTAAACATGCAGTATAATTTTAAGAGGCATGCTTGCCATATCACTATATTATAGCATGTGACCCATGTATATAAAAGTCTCAGCCTCCACGGGGCCACTTGAAGCAAGACCTGTTTGTTAAAGTGTGCTGTTCTTTATAATGGAATAGTTTAATATTAGTCCTGACGCTGAAGTGCCTGTGACTATAATTCTGTATATGTCAGGAGCTACACTAAGTATCTGTTTAATCTTTCAGCATCGCGTTACCCACAGCTAGTTCCTATGTCACAGAAGCTAACATAAGAATTGGTGCATTAGGTACAAATACTCCACTGGAGACAAAGCCACATCATGGTGGCAGTTTAGATAAATACGTATGTAATTGGCATATTTAAGATTCATCATTTTGGTAAATGATAATACAACAAAATAAGTATTCATTATTTATGACATGGTTAGAAAACCATTGAAATAAAAAAAGTAAAGTGCAAAATAATAAAAGGGTTATACAATTGTGATCATTGCATCATATAAATGATTATAACATCTTGCAAAATGCAAGTGTCCTTAATTTACAGAATACAATGGGAGGTCTATTAATGCAAAATTGTATGAGTGCAGCAATGTCTTGGTGACTTTTTTTACATTGCTCGGTAAAGGAATAGTATTAAAGAAGGAAGACCGAGTGAAATGCATAGAAATTGCTAACAAAAACAATTTTAGAATGTCAACATATTTCATGTAGCCACAATTTTCATCTGTATATCAGTGTCCTAAAACTGCATTGTATTAGTTTTGATTGTCAGCTGGAAATGCTTCTACATATGGGGTTCAGAAATAGTCAAACATTCCCTCTTCACCAAAATCACATCTGTAGGACAACAGGCCTTTGACTGATTTGTCTTAGTGAAATGGATAATGTACTGCCTGTCTACCAGGAGGACACGACTGCATTTCAAATGGAAAGGTTAATTACAGTCAGACACAGCAAAAATCTGAACTATTCACTGACAGCTGTACCAAGTATAACCACACTGATGTGCAGTATTTGTTTGGAATACATTTTTTCAAGACAAAGAACAGATTTTATCCCTGTGCAATTTTATTGAACAATTGCCAAAGGTTTTCCTACTTGGGTAATGTAATATCTGTACTTATCAAATGACAAACCAAACGCTTCTGCTTTCAAATCTTTTCAAGTGACAGGATGATGGAAGGACACCATTTTGCTTCAACTTGAATTCATTTTGTGGCAGTTATTTGATGGCCCCAGTTAGAAATGTAAAAGCACAAACAACCTGTATTTTATAGCACCCTTCATAACCTCAGAATGTCCCCCCAAAGCCTCTTTCCAGTCAGTAATGCACCTTTGTCATTGTAATTTAGGAAACATGGATCCTAATTTGCAGACAGTCATGTCCCACAAGCAGCAATGTCACAATGCCAGATAATCTGTTATTGTGATGTTGATTGGTGCCAGGATATCATGAACTAGTCCTCTGTTATTTCAAAATAGTGCGACGGGGTTCTTCAGGTTTACCTAAGAGGGCAGACTGGAAGGTAACTTAACTTGCATTCAGAAGACCATACCTCTGACCCTGCAGCATTCCCTCAGTACTGCAATGGGGCATCAGCTCAGGTTTTTTGTGTTCAAATTGATCTTGCAACCTTCTGCCTCAGTAATGCCAGTTCTATCAACTGAACTATAGCGGGCATTTTAGTGGCAGGAAATTTCATTCAAATCTCTTCCATTTCTGTTTACAGCAACAGCATATGATTCTGTATAAATGCCCAATTTTCCTCACCTGCAGAGCACTTAGTAAGGAAAGAAGATCAAAAGAAAAATTAGAGCAAATCTCATCCCTCCCAGCTCTGTTCACAGACATGAAAGATACCGCTGCAGTTTGGGAATTGCCCTGGCTTTTACGAATGATGGAAAATGGGATGTGCATACAGAGTTCTGTCTCAAAGGTGAGCTCCTATCTTAGTCACACTATTGTGGGAAGGTATCAGCAAGTGCCTTTCCACATAGAATGGAAAAATGTTCTTTTCAAACTACTTTCAGTAGCTGTTTTCAGAAGTCATTGGAGAAATGTAGGATCTGCTCAGGTTGCTCGCCGAGCTGGCTTGTTTTCGATCAGATGTTTCGTCACCACACAAGCTGACATCATCAGTGGAGCCTCCGATGATGCGATGTTATTGTACTCCACTTGGAATTTATACCGTCTGGTCTGTTATGGTGAGTACTGTCATTTCCGGTTTTGATGTGTATGGGTTTGTATATGGGGTCCAATTCTATATGTTTGTTGACTGCATTATGGTGAAGAACCATGCCTCTGGGAATTCCTGTGTGTGTCTATGTTTGGCTTGGGCTACTATGGTTTCTTTGTCCTAGTTAAACTGATAGCCTTCATTGTCTGAGTGTACCGATATTAAGGAGAGTTTGTCGTGCCATTTTGCTACTGGCTGATGTTTGTGTATTCTGACGGCTAGTTTCCTTCCTGTCTGTCCGACGTAATGTTTGTGACAGTTTGTGGTATTTTGTCAACCACGTTGGTTCTGCATGTTGTGGGAATGGGGTCTTTAATCCTTGTAAGTGTTTACTGCAGAGTGGCTGTGGGCTTGTGGGCCACCATGATTCCTAGTGGTCTTAGGAGTCTTTTTGTCAGTTCCGATATGTTCCTGATGTAGGGCAGTGTGGTCAGTGTGTTAAGGCGTACTGTGTTCTCCTGTTGTTGTCTGTTTTGTAGGTGTCTGTGGATGAAGTCGCAGGGATATTGGTTTAAAGCGAGGATCTTGTAAAAGTGTTCTTCCTCTTCCTGGCATAGTACTGGAGTGTTTCAGTGTGTCCTGGCCTGTTTAAATAGTGTCCTAATGCAGCTCGGTTTGTGGACATTGGGGTGGTTGCTGTGCAGGTTGAGGATTTGACCTGTATGGGTTGTTTTTCTGTATACAAGTCGACAACCTCATCTACAACCCGAACTACAGATCTTTGCCAAAACTTTTAAGATTTGCTCAGCTCTGTTTGGCACCAAGAAACCAAAACAAATTGGGAGCAGATGAAATACCTACCAAAAATACAATTATTTTTGCAAGTGACAGCTTTACTTTAAAGATAACAAAATTTTCCACAGGGAAATGCAATAGTGTACTCCTTTTTACTGTATTCCTGTTTTCCTATTACTCATCCTGTAGACTGCCCTTTCTTGTAACCTGCAATTAAAATCTAAGAACCAGATATCCAGGAAAGGTCACCTGACAGCGATATGAACAGAAACAGAAAACCCAGGTCTGTCTCTGCAGGCCTCATTATGAATGCTCGGCTGAGTTCTAAGACTCACTAACAGATCTGTTCAGCAGAGGCTTGCTAACACAGATTGCAGGGGCACAGTAGTTTTGATTGATGAACATCTTTATGAGATTAAAATAAAGTTCGTTTTTTAAAAAAATATTCACATGTTTATTTGAACAAGGTTAAGGGGTGTAAAGTGAAGTAAACCACGTCATTCAAACAATGAATGGGAGTGCTTGATCCACCCTTTTATAATGTTGGCTGATAAGCAATTTCTTCTGAAAAAAAGACTTTTGAATGGATATTGTTCTTACGCTCATAGTGTCTGAATGAACACAGGAGCCCTTCTGATTAGTGGAGAGCCTTATCATCCAGTAGCCAGTCTTTGACTTGTTATGGTGAATCTAGCGCTACTGATTCAGACACTGCAAAGAGTAAGGGCATCAAGGCAGGATAACAGGTATTTTGCTCTCTGATCAGCTATACAGGGAGGGGATGAGAATCACTTTCAGTTCATCAAAATGGCTGACTTTGAATGAGACACATGTGTGGTCATTCACACCCTGAAGGATGAGGAAGCATGCAATCCAGGTAACACCCTCAAGCTTCCTCTACCTGTTTGTCTCTAACCAGAGGGAGGGAGATGATGCTGGCTCTCTGTGTAAAGAGAGGCTGAGTGACCTCCCGCATGCAGCAGGGCACAGCAAACTGTCATTTGTTGCAACTGATTCCATCGGGAGCCTAGAAAGAGCAAAATGCACGCAAGTTGAGAGCCCTACTCAAACACACAGCTACTAACTGTAGTGTCCTCAACCTACTGTAAGGGTCAAGTTATGACTACAACAGTTCCCTGAAGAACATGCCTATCTCCACTTCTAAAGCTAAACCATTGCTGTTCATGCCATTGCCAGTGCTTATTATCTTTCCACAGGTCTACTCAATAACACAATCCATACTAGGAAGAAAGAAGATCAATATTTATTTACTCATATTTACTACGTGCTCTCAAGTTTACAAGGGTATTTCCCTGGAGACACCCTGGACTGAATTTAATTATTTTTGGTTGTGAGCTGTGTCACCTTTTGTGGGAGGCTTTTCACCACAAGACTTAGTAAGGTTTCTCCCCATATCGTACCAAACTGACTTACTTAATGAACAATGCTGTCGCTATAGTGTTCCTCACGTATGATTTCAACCCCGTTTTACCACAAAGCATCTTAAAACACTCATCATGCATCAGGTACCTACTAAACAACTGGCATCCGTTGCACCGTTGACAACTTTGAGTTTTGATTAACTTTGAAGTTTACATAAGAAAAGCTGCCAGGATTCTCAGAGAGAAACCTTACACGACACTGTGAGAATTGACACTAAGCCAAATTTTGGGAAGATTCAGCCCTTTGTCCCTGTGATCTAGCTTCCTCACCTGTGGAAACATCTGCTCACTGTCCAACATGTCAATCCCCTTCAGAATGGAGCATCTCAGCTACGAAGAAAGGCTGGATAAGTTTGCATTGTTTGCTTTGGAGTAGGGAAGGTTGAGGGACGACCTGAAAGAGGTGTATACGATTATGAAGGGCAAGGACACTGTGAAAATAGCTGTTCACGTTAGTCAAAGGGTCAAAAAGAGGGCTACAGATTCACAACCTTTTGGGTAAAGGTGTTCCTCCTCAACTCAGTCCTAAATTTGCTCCCCCTTATTTTGAGGCAATGACCCCTAGTTCTAATTTCACTAAGCAGTGGAAACAACCACCCTACTTGTATCTTATCTACTCCCTTCACAATTTTATATGTTTCTGTAATTCCCCTCCTCATTCTTCTAAATTCCAAAGAGTACAGTCCCAGTCTACTCGATCTCTCTTCATTAGTCGATCCTTTCAACTCTGGAATCCACCTACTGAACCTCCACTGCACTCCCTCCAGTGCCAGTGCATCATTTCTCAAGTAAGGGGACCAAAACTGTGCATGGTACTCTCGGTGTGGCCTCACCAGAACCCTATACAGCTACAGCATAACCTCCTTGTTTTTACACTCCATCCCACTAGCAATGAAGGACAATATTCCATTTACCTTCTTAATTACCTGCTGCAACTGCAAACCAACACTTTGTGATTCATGCACAAGGACACCCAGGTCCCACTGCACAGCTGCATGCTGCAATATTTTGCCATTTAAATAATAGTCCATTTTGGTATTATTCCTATTGAAATCGATAAGCTCACATTTACCAACATTGTACTCCATCTGCCAGACCCTTGCCCACTTACTTGACCTATCCAAATTCCTTTGCGGACTTTCAGTGTCCTCTGCACACTTTGATCTACCATACATTTTAGCGTCATCTGCGAACTTGAACACACTACCTTGGTCCCCAACTCTAGATCATCTACATAAACTGTAAACAAGTGCAGTCTCTACACTGATTCCTGAGGCAGACCACTATCCACTGATCACCAACCAAAAAAACACCCATTTATCCCTACTATTTGCTTCTTTTCATTAGTTAACCAATCTTCTATCCATGCTAATACATTGCCCATAACACTATGTGCCTTTATCTTATGCAGCAGCCTTTTATGTGGCACCTCGTGGAATGCCTTCTGGAAAATCAGATACATCACACCCACTGGTTCCCTGCTGTCCACCATGCACGTAATGTTTTCAAAGAATTCCAGTAAAACAGTTGAACAGGACCTGTCTTCCATGGTGTATCTGACCGATGGAACAATTTCTATCCAGATGTCTCGCTATTTCTTCCTTGTTTCCAAACTCAAGCATTTTCCCCACTGCAGAAGTTAAGCTAATGTGCCGAAAGTTATCCACCTCTTGTCTACTTCCTTTTTTAAACAGAGGCATCACATTTGCTGTTTTCCAATCTTTCAGAACTGCCCCAGAGTCAAACCAATTTCAGTAAAGTACCACGAACGCATTTGCTATTTCCCCGTGCCATCTCTTTCAGGACCCTGTGATACATTCCATCAGAGCCAGGAGACTTGTCCACCTCCTTTATTACTTTATTCATTTACGGGATGAGGGCGTCGCTGGTTAGGCAGCATTTATTGCCCATCCCTAATTGCCCAGAGGGCAGTTAAGCGTCAACCACATTGCTGTATGTCTGGATTCACATGTAGGCCAGACCAGGTAAGGATAGCCCATTAGGTTACCCAACACTACCTCATTAGTGAGAATGATCATTTCTAGGACTTCACTTACCACAGCCTCCTTGTCATCAATTATTTATATGTTATTTGTGTCTTTCACTGTGAAGACCAACACAAAATACCTGTTATATGCCTCGGCCGTTTTACCTTATCCACTGTTTTTCATTTGATATATTTGTAGAAACTTTTGCTATCTGTTTTTCATATTCCAACCTAGTTTACTCTCGTAGTCCATCTTACCTTTCTTTATAGCTTTTTCTCATGGCTTTCTATTGATCTTTAAAAATTTCCCAATCCACTTGTTTCCCACTAATCTTTGCCACTTCTGTATGTATTAGTTTCAATTTGATATCCTCCTTTATTTCCTCAGTTATCCATGGCTGATTATCCCTTTTCCTACAGTCCTTCCTTTTCACTGGTATATACTTCTGCTGAGCGCTGTGAAAAAAATCACTGTGAAAAGACACAGAGTGATCACAGTCAGAAGTCCTCCTTTGTCCTACTTGAGGTAGTTGGATGATTAAGGATAGAACTGGAGCCTAGTCTTTACATACTTGAAAGCTTTCATTTATGGAGACATACATTTCAAACCTGCACTTCCTAACCCCTCAACCACCGTATTAATATGCCTCTATAGTGTGACAATCATAGTGAAAAAGGATTAAGATTAAGATTTAATCAGGTGACTTTCATGCTTGCGATTTTCAGGGACTAAAAATGGTTTTATAAAGGACACTACTGATCTAAAATGGCTGCTGTGACCACTTGACAAGCCTAGGCCTACCACATCAAACAACTGAAACTATCTGCATCAGAAGTATCATTTTAATCAGGAAGTTCTGAAAATCAACAAGACATCAAGAAATTTGTATTTTGTTTTGTTTAACTCACATGATAAATGCACATCTTGAATGATAAAAGGTTGCTTATAACTTTCCAGCTGAACAAAGGCAGAAAGAAAGCAACATGGACTGATAACAACAAGGGTAGTGGAAGTTCTAACCCTCCTCTTTCTCTCAATGCTTCTCTTAATCTGACTAAATTACACTGGTGAAAAAAGTATCTTGCAAAAAGCACTAAATAAAACAAGTACTTTAGCTGCAGGAGATCTGAAATAAAATAAATAGGAAGTGCTGGAGAAACATAGCAGCTTTGGTCACAACACTGGAGAGAGGTAAAGAGTTCAAGGTTCCAAAAAAAGAGTTATATTGGACTGGAAACATTAACTCCGTTTCTCTCTCCAGAGATGTTGCCAATCCTGTTACATTTCTCAAGCCCTTTCTATGTTCATTGGGAGAACCACCATTAATCAAGAAATCAAGTTTATGGTAAAGTTTTGCTACTCCTGGGCAAACAAGACAACAGTTAAACTGTTGACAATCAGGTTTCACTCTCACAACTCAAGGACTCTAAAAAATCAAACTGCAACAGCTTGTATTTTCTGTCTGAACCCTCGTCCCTTCTTCTTTCAAAGCTTATTTCCTGTACTGTATCTGTATGTTTGATGTTGTATTTTCTTATTTTTCCCCAATTAATAGAATTCCACCTTCTTTCACTCAATAAACCCTTGGAATTGACTTACCCTTATTTTGATTGAGTTAATACTGAAGTGTGACAATAATGTGCTTAAAAATAATAAAATGCTTGTTGTGACTGGCTAAGAACAGTTGAAAAATAAAGGAACTAATCACCACGCTTTGCCCAATATGAATAATATGTAAGAACTCCAAGTTTTTTCATTCTAATTAATTTGTTTAAATGTGTTATGTCACACCTCTGGAGAAGGTGGGACTTGAATCCAGGCCTTCAGGTTCAGAGGTAGGGATACTATCACCGCACAAGGACCCCATATGGGAGCCCAAATGAATGCCCAGTTAATATTCATCAAGTTATTACAATTAAACACTCAATTACGATATAGTTAGCGCTCTGTGCCCTTCAGTTGAGTCGATCATTTTGCTTTAGAATCATAGACTCACAGAATCCCTACAGTGTGGAAACAGGCCCTTCGGCCCAACCAGTCCACACCGAACCACAAAGCATCCCACCCAGACCCACCCCACTATAACCCACCTAATCTACACATCCCTGAACACTATGGGCAATTTAGCATGGCCAATCCACCTAGCACGCACATCTTTGGACTGTGGGAGGAAACCGGAGCACCCGGAGGAAACCCACGCAGACACGGAGAGAACATGCAAACTCCACACAGACAGTCGCGCGAAGGTGGGATGGTGCAGCAACCATCGAGAGTACCCTCTCAGTCCTTCACACAAAACCATACAAGGTGAGTCCACCACTGTATCACCACATAGCCACATTTATCAGATTCCATTGCTTTGCTTTTACCAAAATTAACATATATTGTTTCTCTGTCATTTATGTTTATAGGAAGGTAGAGAAGAAGCTGGAGCTGCAGTAGCTGAGGGTCAGAGTGACTGGAAACCCAGCTGACATCATGCAAAACCTGACAATGGAACCTAAGATCATCTTTAAATGCCTACTTAGCAACTAGCACCATCAACCACTTTCTCAGCCGCTTGTGTAAGGTGCTGACAATACTGTTAATGTTGGGGGGACTGCATTGCTTTGAAGGAACATTTTATGATTCTGACGTATCTTTTTTCGAAACAATTTGCAGCTCAAGTAGTTGACTGCGAGGCTGGGCTTAGGTAACCAAAGATATCAAAGGGTCTGGGTTAACCAATTATCTCTTTAATTACACATGGTATTATCAAAGATTTGTTCATCAACATTAAAGAAATAAGTAAAAGTTTAAATCTAGCACCTTGAACTGAGTTTAATACCTATCCTTGAGCAAGAATCATTTATTCTGAAAATGTTTTAGGGTGCAAACTAATTTGGTCAATTAACTGTATCTGCAGAGCAAAATCCCTATTTTTAATAAAGGACATCTTGATATTCCATAAGACCATAAAAAATATGAATAAGCATATTCTATTCAGCCCTTCAACCCTGCTCTTCCATTTAAGAGGATCATGACTAATTTGACATTTGTCACGTCTGCTTTTCTGTGTTTTCCCCTTAACCCATAATTCCCTTACTGATCAAGAAGCTACCTATCTAAGCATTAAATATATACAAATACTCTGCCCTACAACTGTTCGTGGCAAGGAATTCCAAATACTCACAATCCTCTGAAAGAAGAAATTTCTCTTTATCTCAATCTTAAATCGGTACCCCTTTGTTTTGAGACTATGTCCTTTGATCCTAAACTCTCCTGTGAGGGGAAACATCCTCTCAGCATTTACCGTATTGTGCCCTTTAACAATCTAATGTGTTTCAATGAGATCACCTCTCATTCCTCTGAACTCCAATGGGCAAAATCCTAATCTGTTTAGCCTTTGTGTTATTATAAAACAGTCCCTCCATACTAAAGGTCATCTTAGTGAACCTTCTCTGAACAACTCCACTTAAATAAATAATTCCTTGAGCAATAAGACCAAAACTGCTTACAGTACTCCAGATGTGGTCTCACCAGAAGCTTGTGCAGTAAGACTTTCCTGCTCTTATATTCCAACCGACTTGAAGTAAGGGCCAACATTCCATAAACATCGATCTAGCCAAAGAGACAATTGCCACTCTGCTGGATGAATCAGGAAGGCAGGCATCACACAACACCAACAGCATCAACAAGGACAGCCCCCTGAAAATGCTGGATCAATGCCTCACAACCCACTTTACCTTCAATGACCGTATATTCAAACAAATCAACAGAGCACCAACAGGATCCCCTATATCAGGACTGATAGCAGAAGCGGTAATGCAAAGACTAGAACGGACAGCACTCCCCAGTATACAACCCAAACTCTGGGTCCGCTATGTAGATGACACCTTCACGATTATCAAATGCACAAGACTAGAAGAAGCCCATAAACAACATCCTCACCGGAATAATATTCACAAAAGAAGAAGAGAACAATAACAGATCATCCTTCCTAGACGTAAGGGTAGAACGTAAGAACAATGGGAACTCCGAACTAGTGTACACAGAAAGACATCACATACGGAACAGATTACACCAGCAACCACCCCAACACCCATAAACAGAGCTGCACCAGGACATTATTGAAACAGGCCACAACACACTGCAGTAACCTGGAATTGCACAAAGCAGAACAGGAGCTCCTATAGGGAGTTTTTAAAAGGAATGGATACCCAAAAAGCACAATCTGCTGCTAACTCCGCAACAGACTACAACAGGAAGATGCAACATGGGCAGACACACTAGTCACCTTACTGTATGTCAGAGACAGATCAGAGGTAACTGACAGTTCCAGGTAACTACAGACCAGTAAGCCTGACGTCAGTGGTGGGAAAGTTGCTGGAGAAGGTACTGAGGGATAGAATCTATTTATATTTGGAAAAGAATGGGCTTATCAGTGATAGGCAACATGGTTTTGCGCAGGGGAGATCATGCCTTACTAACTTAATAGAGTTCTTTGAGGAAGTGACCAAGTTGATAGATGAAGGAAGGGCTGTAGATGTCATCTACATGGACTTTAGTAAGGCGTTTGATAAGGTTCCCCATCGTAAACTAATGGAGAAAGTGAAGTCACATGGTGTGCAGGGTGTTCTAGCTAGGTGGATAAAGAACTGGCTGAGCAACAGGAGACAGAGAGTAGTAGTTGAAGGGAGTTTCTCGAAATGGAGAAAGGTGACCAGTGGTGTTCCACAGGGATCAGTGCTGGGGCCACTGTTGTTTGTGATATACATAAATGATCTGGAAGAGGGTATAAGTGGTCTGATCAGTAAGTTTGCAGATGACACGAAGATTGGGGGAGTAGCAGAAAGCATAGGGGATTGTCAAAGAATACAGGAGAATATAGATAGACTGGAGAGTTGGGCGGAGAAGTGGCAGATGGAGTTCAATCCGGGCAAGTGTGAGGTGATGCATTTTGGGAGGTCTAATTCTAGAGCAAACTATACTGTAAACGGAAAAGCCTTGGGAAAAGTTGATGAGCAGAGAGATCTGGGAGTTCAGGTCCATTGTACCCTGAAGGTGGCTGCACAGGTGGATAGAGTGGTCAAGAAGGCATATGGTATGCTTGCCTTCATCGGACGGGGTATTGAGTATAAGAGCTGGCAGGTCATGTTAAAATTGTACAAGACTTTGGTTCGGCCGCATTTAGAACACTGTGTACAGTTCCGGTCGCCACATTACCAAAAGGATGTGGAAGGTTTGGAGAGGGTACAGAGAAGGTTTACGAGGATGTTGCCTGGTATGGAAGGTGCTAGCTATGAAGACAGGTTGAGTAGGTTAGGATTGTTTTCATTAGAAAAAAGGAGATTGAGGGGGGACCTGATTGAGGTCTTCAAAATCATGAAGGGTGTAGACAGGGTTAATAGAGATAAGCTTTTTCTCAGGGTGAGGGATTCAATAACGAGGGGTCACGCGTTCAAGGTGAGAGGAGAAAAGTTTAAGAGGGATACACGCGGAAAGTACTTTACACAGAGGGTGGTAGGTGCCTGGAACGCGTTGCCAGCAGAGGTAGCAGAGGCAGGCACAGTAGATTCATTTAAGGTGCGTCTGGACAGATGCATGAGTGGGTGGGGAGCAGAGGGATACAGATCCTTAGGAATTGGGCGATAGGTTTAGACAGTGGATTTGGATCGGCACAGGCTTGGAGGGCCGAAGGGCCTGTTCCTGGGCTGTAAGTTTTCTTTGTTCTTTGTTCTTTGTATGACCACAAGACTAGTCAGACCCCTAGATATCAGGGTAGCCCACAAACCAACAACCACCCTGCGACAGCTACCAACGAATGTAAAGGGTCCCCTACACACAACCAATAAAACTAACGTAATATACAAACTACCATGCAAGACTGAGAGAAACATTACATAGGCCTAACAGGAAGAAAACTGACAATAAGGATACACGAACACCAACTAGCCACTAAGATACACAACTAATTCTCATTAGGAAGCAAATTCATTGTGACAATATGTTATATCTGTGC
>JAHRHZ010000019.1:50635302-50651164 GCA_024137785.1 Ginglymostoma cirratum | reverse complement strand
AAAAAACACACAATTATAATGAATAAGCAAAAATTCAAAAGTAAATTATCAGGGAACAGGCATTAAAGAGTGAAATATTCTATGTAAATTAAATCAAAGTAAGGATAGCTAAGTGGTAAAGTTCCCACACAGCACTAGCAAAATGGCAGAAATGTGAAGCAATAATTTTAATTCAGTAATTACCAGGAAGTAAGATTAGGTGGACATGCCATGAGAAAATTAGATTAGAAATTATATAGCCACATTTAAGATACTTTCTTTAGTTTTCTAATTCATTTAGGGGATTTGGGCTTTGTTGGCTGGGCCAGCATTTATTGGTCAACACTAATTGAGCTTGAGAAGGTTGTGGTCAGCTACCTTATTGAAGCATTGCAGTCTAGTTTAGCAGGTGGTGATGGCCAAGTGGTATTATCACTGAACTGTTAATCTAATAGACCTGGGGACCTAGTTCAAATCCTGTCATGGCAGATTGTGGAATTTGAGTTCAAGTTTTTTTAAAAAATGGAAATTAGCGTCTAATGATAACCACAAATCCATCGTCGATTGTCAGGAAAAATCCATCTGGTTCACTAATATCCTTGAAGGGAGGAAACTGCCATCCTTACCTAGTCCGGCCTACATGTGACTCCAGACCCACAGCAATGTGGTTGATGCTTAAGTGCCCTCTGGGCAATTAGGGATGGGTATTAAATGCTGGCCTAGCCAGCAATGTCCTCATCCCGTGAATAAATAAATTTTTTAAAAATTACTGTGAATAGACTCATAATGCTGCTACAGAGCACGTTCCGGGATTTTGACCCAGTGACAGTGAAAGAATGGCAATATATTTCCAAGTCAAGATGCTGTTTGGTTTGGGGGCAACTTGCAATTGGTGGTGTTCCCACTTATCGGCTGCTTTTGTCCTTCTAGATGGTCATGGTCATGGGGTTTGGAAGTTCTATCGAGAAAGCCCTGGTGAATTCTCCATCATGTAGATGGTATACAAGAATACTACTGAGCATCAGTAGTGGAAGGAATGAACCTTTGTGGATGACAATGAAGCAGGTTGCTTTGTCCTGGATGGTGTCTAACTTTTTGAACGTTGTTGGTACTGCATCCATTGAGGTAAGTGGGTAGTATTCCATGACATTCTTGAATTGTGACTTCTAGATAGTGAACAGGATTTGGGGAGTCAGGAAGTGAGTTACTCACTGCACAATTTATGACCTCTGATCTGCTCTTGTAGCCACAGTATGTGGTCAACTTAGTTCAGTTTCTGGTCAATGTTTGCTTCAGATGTTGATGATATATTGATAATAGAGGATTTAGTGATGGTAATGCTGTTGAATATTCGGGGATAATGGTTAGGCTGTCTCTAGTTAGAGATAGTCATTGCATAGTATTTCTGTGGCACAAATGTTTTTGCTGTTTATCCGTCCAATCCTGGATATTGGCCAGGTCTTGCTGTGTTTTGACGTGGACTGCTTCAGTACCTGAGGAGTCATGAATGGTGCTGAACATTGTGTAATCAGTGAAAAATCTCCACTTCTGGCTTCACAATAGAGGAAAGTCATTGATGAAACATTTGAAGATAGTTAGGCCTAGCACACACAACCATAAGGAATTCCTGCAGAGATGTCCTGGAGCTGAGGTGACTAACTTCCAACAACCACAACCAACTTTGTATTTGCCAGGTCTGCCTCCAACCAGTAGAGTGTTTTTGTTTCCCGATTCCCATTGACTCTATTTTGTTCCCAGGACTCTGTCAAATGTAATGTCAAAGTCAAGGGAAATCACTCTCACCTCAACTCTGGAGTTCAGCTCTTTCATCCAAGTTTGAACCAAGGCTGTAACTAAGCCAGGAGCTGAGTGGACTCAGTGGAAGCAAAACTCTGCATCATTGAGAAGGTTGTTACTAAGTACGTGCCACTTGATGGCACTGTTGATAAACCCTTTCATCACTTTACAAATGATTGAGGGAATAGTAATGGAGGGGCAATTGGCTGGGTTGGATTTGTCCTGCTTTTTACGTGAAGGATATACCCCAGGCGATTTTCCACATTATTGTAGCTGCACTGGAACAGCTTGGCGAGGGGAGCAGCAAGTTCTGGAGCACAGGTCTTCAGCATTGATGCTAGAATGTTGAGAAAGCCTATAGCTTTTGTGGCATCTAGTGTCTTCAGTCCTTTAAAGTTTTCAAGATTTGTAGCTCGGGTTGTGGATGAGGTTGTAGAATTGAGGTTGGAGACCAAGCGCATACTCAGTGACTAATTTGCAGAGCATCCGCAGTCTGTACTCTATAATCAACAACACCTTCTGGTCACTAACCATGTTAACTCCCCCACCCATTCCCTGGGTGACATGTCCATTCTGGGCCTCCTCCAGTGCCACAATGACACCAAATGCAAACTGGAGGAACAACATATCATGGGAGATAACAAGCATGGGGCTGGATGAACACAGCAGGTCAAGCAGCATCATAGGAGCAGGAAAACCTGACGTTTCGGGCCTAAACCCTTCATCAGAAAATATCATATTCCGCCTCAGGAGCCTATAGCCCGATGGCCTAAACATAGACTTCACCCCCAGCCTCATCCCACATCCAACCCTCCCTTTCATCCCCATTTCCATGGCCTGACACAACCTGTCCATCTTCTTTCCCGTCTATCTGCCCCAACCTTCCCACTGACCAATCCCCACCACTCCCTATCTATCACCATCCCTCCTACCTTCCCCAACCCCACCCCTCCTCTCACTATTTATTTCCCAGCTCCCTCCCTAGTCCTGATGAAGTGGCCCAACCCGAAACATTGACTCTCCTGCTCCTCTGATGCTGCCGGGCTTGCTGTGTTCCTCCAGCACATCCACTTCTCTGGTCACAAAACATAGGCAAAAGGGTTCCCAGAAATCCTAGTTGCATAATGAATGAGGTGAAGAGTGAAAGACTGTATGGGAAATGTTGTTGCAATCCATGGTGGTCTGGGTGCTGTGAATCTCACTCAACAAACCACATTAATTGAAAATGGGACGATTTAGTTACTGTTTCTACCATCATGAATAAAATGTCCTTACATTCCCTGTTTATTTCAATGTGTGCCAACCAGGAGGCATGCCAGCACATATAGCTCTCTGACTAAGTGAATCTCAACAAATAATTAATCTAGTGAAACCAATCTAACGTGACATATTTACAAAAGAAAATAAAATTTGGAAAACAAGTGCCACTTGTACTCTTAAGTCTGCTGTTCTTGGTCATGTAGGTCGGCAGGGAACTTGCGGCTGCGATGTAGAGCCTACTGTCTGACCAGGACACTAGTTGGTAGCCCATCTTTGGCTGCAATATTCACAGCAGGTTTCTCAAATGGAAAGCTTCTCCCAGCTCCAAACCACATGTCGTTTGCAAGCACACCTTCCAGCATTTCGAACTGTGGTTGTAATCTCATGGGCAACGAGGCAAACAGAATGTAAGCTGCAGACTTTTCAATTGCAACATCAGGAATGGCATGCAGTTGACAAAATTCCAGGCAACGTTTCCAATTTCCAACCATATCTCCCTTCGCAGAGTTAGTTCCTAACTCTTTCTTTCCCTTCCTTCACATCCTGTCTCCATTTCAGGGGATAGACTCACATTCATTGCAAGCCGACAGATACCTGACTGCATTTCCTCACACCCTGTTTCTTATTTTGTTTTGTTACTATTAGATGAGATGGCTCAGCAAGAATTCAGAAACCCAGAATCGTGCTCTGGAGACACAGGTTCAAATGCCACGAAGGCAAATGGTGAAATTTGAATTCAATGAAATCTAGAACCAAAGGCAACCTAATGGTGACTGTCAGCCGTTGTTAATGTGCATCTGGTTTACTAATGCCCTTTAGGGAAAGAAATCTGCCATCCTTTGCTGGCTTTGCCTACATGTGACTGCAATGTAGATGATTCTTAACTGCCCTCTGAAATGGCCTTGCAAGCCAGTTAGATGCCTCAAACAACAAGAAGTCTAAAGGAAGCATGAGCTATTTGGCATTGACGCACATCCCAGAATGACACAGTAAACACAGCCCTCTTAACCCTCCTTTCCAATGTCTGGGGGCTTGTGCCCAAATTGGGAGAAATGTATGATAGACTAGTCAAGACCTGCTGTAGCCATGCTCACAGAACCACATCTTATACACAGTGTTCCAGACACTGCTGTCATCAACTCTGGGTACGTCCTGTCCCACTGGCAATGACAGACCCAATGAAGATGGCAGCACAGTGGTAAACAGTCAGGAGGGAGTTGCCCTGTACTTAAGAGCTAAGAGACAAGTAAGCACTCTCCACTGTTAATTCAATCATGGCTGATCTCATCTTAGTCTCAACTCCACTTTAAAGCCTGCTCCCTCTAACCCTTTCATTCATTACTCATTAAAACTCTATCGCCCCTTTCAATTTATTCATTGTCCCAGCATCCACTGCTCTCTGGAATAGTGAATTCCACAGATTCACAAACCTTTGAAAGAAGTAATTCCTCCTCATCGTTGTTTTACATCTGCTACCCCTTAGCCTAGTTTAGATTGGCCCACAAGGAGAATTATATACTCCACATCTACTTTGGTAGTCCCTTTAGTATCTGATTTACCTCAATTATATCTCCCCTCATCCTTCTAAATTCTAGCAAGTATAGGCCTAAACTGCTCAATCTCTCCTCATCAGATAAGCCCTTCCACTCTGGAGTTAGTCCTCACCTAAAATCCTCAACATTGAATCCGGACCCCATGAAATCTGATGGCATCAGGCCAAACATGGACAAGGAAACCTTGCGCAGATTATCAGCCACTGGCTACCACACTGCACTCGGCTGGTAAATCAACACTCCTCCATGTTGACCATCACTTAAAGGAGTAACATCCTTTAAGGATATCAAACAAGGTGCTTGGGCAGACAAAATCCTGTCTCCATCATGTTGTGCAACACTCTCAATGTCCTAAATTGATTTTCAACAGAGTTAGCAACTCAAAACTGAGCATCCACGGGCTGCCTATGGCCGACAGCAGGAGTGGGCTTGGATTCAACCAAAGTCTGTTACCTAATGACCCAGGCATTTCCTCACACTACTATCACCATCAAACCAAGAGATCAACCCTGGTTCAACGAAGAGTGCAAGAGGCAACAGAGTGTTGAGAAATGAAATGACAACATGTGAAGCTAGAAAACAGGATCACTTGGAGGTCAAACTGTGGTATCGGCATGTAACAGATGTGACAAAGTAAGTCCACAACTATTGGATCAGAATGAAACGCTGCAGTCTTACCCAACCAGTATGGTAGAGGATAATTAAATAACTAACCAAGGAGGAGGCTGCACTAATATCCCTATCCTCAGTGATGGGGAGGACCTTGCACATTAGTGCAAATGACAAGACTGAAACTTTTGCATCCATCTTTATCAAAATGTCAAGTGAATGATCTATCTCAGCCTCATCCTGAGGTTTCCAGCATCACAAATGACAGTCTTCAACCAATTTTATTCACTCATGTGATATCAAAAAATGACCAAAAGCACTCACTGGATACTGCAAAGGTTATGGACCATGACAGCGTTCTAACAATAGTAATGAAGACTACAGAACTGGCTGTGCCCTTCAGAAATCTACTCCAGAGCAGCTACAATACTAGCAGGCAACTGAGAATGTAGAAAATTACCTAGATATATCCTGGTCCACAAATAGCAGGACTAATCCAACCCAGCCAATTAGCACCCTACCAGTCTACTCCTAAGTGATAGAAAGTGTCAACAACACTGCTACCGAGCTATATTTGCGCAGGGACAACATACTTATCGATACTCTGTTCCAGTTCCAGCAGGGACACTCAGTTCCTGATCTCATTACAGTCTTGGTCTAAACACGGGCAAAAGAATTAAAATCTAGAGGGAAAGCGAGAGTGACTGCCCTTAACCTGAAGGCAGCATTTGACTGAGTATTGCATACAGGAGCCCAAGCAAAACCGGAGTCAATGGGAGTTCAGGGAAAACTTTCCACTGCTTGGAGTGATTCCTGACAGGAAGGAGGATCTTTCTGACTGTTGGAGCTCAGTTATCTCAGGCCCAAGACATCACAGCAGGACTTCCTCAGGGTGGTATTCTACTGTATCATCGAGTCATACGGCATGGAAGCAGGCTCTTTGGTCCAACTCATCCACACTGACCAGGCATCCCAATCTGACCTAATCCCATTTGGCAGCATTTGGCCTATATCCCTCTAAACCCTTCCTATTCATATACTCTTCCAGGTGCCTTTTAAATGTTGTAATTGGACCCGCCTCCATCACTACCTCTGGCAGCTCATTTCATTATTGCATCACCCTCTGCTTGAAAAAGTTACTCCTCAGGCCCTTTTAAAATCTTCCCCGGTTCACCTGAAATCCATGCTCTCTAGTTCTGACTCCCCAACCCTGGGACAAAGACCTTGGCTATTTCTCCTAACTACGCCCCTCATGATTTTATAAACTTCTATAAAATTGCCACTCCAGGGGGAGAAAAAGGTTGGGCAGTGTAACGTTTGCTGATGATTGCATAATGTTTTATTGTCTCTACAGCAAAAGGCAATTATGAATGGGCAATTGGGTGGCACAGTGGCTCAGTGGTTAGCACTGCTGCCTTACAGCACCAGGGACCTGGGTTCAATTCTACCCTCAGGCGACTGTCTGTGTGGAGTTTGCACATTCTCCCCATGTCTGTGTGGGTTTCCTCCGGGTTCTCCAGTTTCCTCCCACAGTCCAAAGATGTGCAGACTAGTTGGATTGGCCATTCTAAATTGCCTGTAGTGTTCAGGGATGTGTAACTTAGGTGGGTTATAGGGGGATGGGTCTGAGTGGGATGCTTTGAGGTTCGGTGTGGACTTGTTGGGCTGAAGGGCCTGTTTCCACACTGTAGGGATTCTATGAATAATGCTAGCCTGGCCAGCAACACCTACAATCCATGAGCAAATCTTTAAAAATTTCATTCTCAAGGTTTCTCCATCTGTATTGCATCAACTTATATAATCCAATGACCATCTCTAATAAGAGGCAATCTGATCACTGCTCCTTGACAATCAATGGTGTTACCAATACCGAATTCCCCACTATCAACATTCTTGGGGTTACCATTAGCCAGAAACTCAACTGGACTCTCCATATAAACACAGTGGCTACAGAAGCAAGTCAGAAGCTAGGAGTACTGTATTAAGTAACTCACCTCTTGACTTTTGGACTTACGTCATAACCTCTGCTCCCCATCTGCTTGATTAGATTTCTCTTCTTTCTTAATCCTGTTACTTTACATTCAAATAGCTGCTAAAATGCCATTCACATCTCATCTCAACTCAGCTTTTATTTATTTACTTAACCCATTACTATTATTTTGGCTATTGCGTCATGAAACGCTTTGCCATTCAATCAGTTATGTACTTCACAGTGTTGTAAACATTCCGTTTGGTTTCTCACCTTCCCTACTTTCCTCAAAATCGATCACATTTCAAAGCTGTCCTCATTTCTGGTGAAAGGTAACAGGCCTGAAAATTTAACTCAATTTTTCTCCACAAATGCTGCCAGACCGGCTGAGTTTTTCCAGCGATTTCGATGCTTGTTTCAGTCCTGTTCATGTCTGCCTTCAAATAGAGATGAATTTATTCATTTTACTTGCCTTTCTGGTAAAAGCCATACAGTCATAGTCGTATAGAACTGAAACAGACCCTTCGGTCCAACCAGTCCATGATGACCATAATCCCAAATTGAACTGGCCCAACCTGCTAGCACTTGGTCCATATCCCTCCAAACATTTCTTATCTAAATGTCTTTCAAATTTGTTAATGTACCCCCATCCAGCACTTCCACTGGTAGTTCATTCCACACACGAACCACTCTCTGTGTAAAAAAATTGCCTCTCATGCCTTTTCTAAATCTTTCTCCTCTTACCTTAATCCATATGCCCCCTAGACTTGAAATCCCCCACCCTAGGGAAAAGACACCTGCCATTCACCTTATCTATACCCCTCACAATTTTATAAACCTCTGTAAGGTCACCTCTCACCCTCCTACGCTCCAGTGAAAAAGTACCAGCCTATCCAGCCTCTCTTCACAACTCAAACCCTCCATTCCCAGCAACATCCCAGCAAATCTCCTCTGAACCCTCTCCAGCTTAATAATATCCTTCCTATAACAGGGCGACCAGAACTGCACACAGTACTCTACAAGAGGCCTCACCAACATCCTGTACAACCCCAACATGATTTCCCAGCTCCTACACTCAAAGGTCTGAGAAATGAAGGCAAGCATGCTAAATGCCTTTTCCACCACTTTATCAATATGTGATGCAAACTTCAAAGAATTATGTACCCGAAACCCTAGGTCCCTCTGTGGTATGACAGGGCCCAAGCCCCTTCATTTAATCGTTTAAGTCTTGTCTTTGTTTGTCTTACCAAACCGTAATATCTCGCATTTATCCAAATTAAACTCCATGTGCAACTCTTCAGCTGACTGACCCAATTGATCAAGATCTCTTCGTAATTTTAGACAATCTTCACTGTCCACTAAACCTTAGTGTCATCCGCAAATTTACTAACCATGCCCTCTATATTCTCATCTAAATCATTTATATAAATGACAAACAAAAGTGGACCCACCACTGATCCCTGTGGATCACCGATGGTCACTGTTTCTCCAGTCCAAAAAACAATCCTCCACCATCACTCTCTGCCTCTAACGTTAAGCTAATTTTCTATCAAATTGGCAAGCTCACCCTGAATCCCATGTGATCTAACTTTACTAATTAGCCTCCAGAAGTTTTTATAAGGGCTGTTGCTTGGGTCACATTTTATTCTAAAATTTGCATAAGGTAGACCCTGAGCCTCCCATTATTAGATACAGTGTGCAATTACAATATTTCCTTTTGCAGATATTTTAATCAACCTGTTCCGACATGCTATGAAACACCTCTGGAGCAGAAACTTGACCCAGGCCTCCAAGCCCAGATATAGGGACGTTATCACTGCACCACAACAGCCATATTTCCTGGTATGTTTGTCTGTCTAGGCACCATTTAAATGTGGAATGTTGTGTCTGAAAGTTCTTTTGCTCCTGTTTTCAATTTGGCTAAGATTTTACCAAGTAGCAACTTCCACCCGCGGCATTTTTAAGAAAATTGAGAACCAAGGAAATATAAACTGGAAGAGAAATATGGATGGTTAGCTTTATGACTGTTGTCAGGAAATTGGTAAGGCCTATAATCTTAGAAATGTTACAGTAGAGAAGGAGGCCATTTGGCCCATGTCTGTACTGGCTCCCTGAGCATTTTCGATTAGTACCAATCTGTCTTTTCTTATAACCGTTGATATTGTGGAAAGGGTAAGAAAGGAGAGACTAGTTAAACACCTTGAAAATTTTCACATGGTAGATAAACAGAAGCTGGTAATGGATTGGACAGGTCTCAGGAATTCAGTTGAATTTTTTGAAGAATTAAGTAATATATTGAACAAAAGGCTGTCTATAGTTGTTATACAAACCTAAAGAAGGCAATTGATAAAGTTCCATAAATGAAGCTGTTAGTTAAAGTTGAATCTCATATTACTGACCTGGCTAAGATATGGTCATGGAAGAGCAAAACAACAGGGTTAATTGGAGGAACTCTATGTTGTTTATTCATTCACTGAATGAGAGTTAGCCAGCTAGCTAGGCTAACATTTATTGTCCATCCCTAATTACCCAGAGGGGCAGTTAGTCAACTACGTTGCTGTGGGTCTGGAGTCACATGTATAGACTCCCAAGAATCCCTACAGTGTGGAAGCAGGCCATTTTGCCCATCGAGTCCAGACCAGGTAAGGATGGCAGTTTCCTTCCCTAAAGGAGACTAGTGAACCAGATGGGTTTTTCCAATAATTGACAATGGATTTATGGTCATCATTTAAATTCTTAATTCAAGATTTTTACGGATTTTGAAGTTGGCCATCTGCTATGGTGGGATTCAAAACCCAGGACATGACCTGGGTCTCTGGATTAACAGTCCAGTGGTAATACAACAAGGCTGTTGTCTTCCCCTCCCCCAACTATTTGCAAGATATGACCGTGGTGTCCCACAAAGATTTGGATTGGGGCCCCTGCTATTTGCTTGGGGGAGGCAGAGCGGGTGGTAGAGTGGAATGTAGGGAATCCAGCTCCTCATGAAATTCAACCCATTAACTTATTTAAAACAAAGCTCATTATGGATTGTCATGCTAACATCTTAGAATGCCATTTCAATGCCTTAGTGCTTTGCAAAGAATCCCAATACTCCAAAAAAATCTTTCTACTGTGGTGTTTAATACTTTCACATTCAAATCAACTCCCACCAGTTATTTAAATATTTTATTAAAATAAGGAATTTGAGAGGTAAAATAAATATACAATTTCCATAAGTTGCTTTGGTCCCATATGATTTACATTGTTGCCAGGTTTAGATCCAAGACAGTCCAAGTAATTTATATAAAAGTGATAGCACGGTTTCATCTGTGTCAACATCACTTGCCTGTTTTCACTTTGGCAATTAACAGTGAAAAGATAACTGAGATAATTTTAGAAAACACTTCACACATGACCTAATTAGAAATGTATAATTTAGTTTTGGAAAGAGATGATTTTCTTTAACATTTGCACTGGAACCTGTCTGATGTTGTGATGTTCAAACGGCCAGATTTTAACAAAGTTGGGAAAACTCTATGGGTATTTCAAAATGGTAGATGTAATGTGTAGGGTTGAGCAAAAATCCCCAAAATCTAAAATACTGGACAAAGCCCTGGACTTTTTTCAATATCAAAAATACTAGACAAAACCCAGGACTTTTCAAAACTCTTAAAAAGTAAATGAAAGCTAGAATGAGTTTGCAGGAAATACACAACTGGCAGGGCCTGGGAATGGAGATTGCTGTCTGGGAATACTGTTCAGCCTGGAATCCCAATTTACACCTCCTCTCTAAAAGGACAATCAAATAAAACCAACAGACCCTAGCCCGAGCGAGGTTTTACATCTCGGGCTACGAGGTGCAGACAGTATGGGGCCTACAGAGATACCAGACTTTCAAACCAATCAAAACCTACTCGAACATACTCTAACCATCAGAAAGCCAATGAACTTCACAACAGAACATCAAGAGCTTAAAGAAAACTACAGATTTGAATGGAGATGACAGGGCACACAGTCAGTATAACTGCCAGCCCCTATCCCACCTGACAGGTGTAGCTTTTTTCAACAAGCTTCTGTACGACCAGCTTCCCCACAGGCTTCCACCCCTAACCAAGAACCACAGAAGCTGAACAGGGAACCTGAATCGGGAAGGCAAACCAAGAACATCATCGAAACAAAGGACATCTGAGAGGGGGGATGCCAAACAAGCGCTATCTGAACAAGTGTTTTCAGACACAGGGCTGTGCCGAACCAACAGAATTGATGGCAAGAACCTCAGCTACCGGGCACACTTCAAAACCGCATTTTCAGTGCTGAGCATAAACTCCCAAGAACCCCAAAGTTCCGACCTAGCCAGCAAGGAGGGGAATGCAGGTGGTGACAGTGTACTGGGACCCCAAGGTTAGGAATTCTGATTAAAGAGTCTGAAATTAAACACTGTTATTTCCTGTGTGTCAGTAGGACAGTATTCTTATAATGGTTATTTAGTTACCCATGTATTTAAAGTATTACTGTTCTCCTGTGTATTGATTGTGTGAATGGGGGATTTATTGCATTACTTATTTTCTTATATTAAAGTTACTTTTTGCATTTTAAATAAATGCAGAGATTCTTTTGCACTGAAAACTGTTTACTGCCTCTTCATTTCACATTCCTTAAATAAGTCCAGTATCCAGAAGCAGGGATCTGGCAGTGATTCAAACAACTTAAAAATCAGAAAATAACTGATTGTAAACCAGAAGGCTACACACCTCGGTCCTACTCCAAGCTTTAACAGATCAAATTTAGTCAGAAGAGAGGAGGAGACAGGGCGTGATACATGTAGGCAGGAGAATAAAACTCAGCAGGGACGTTCAAAATTTGTGCAGGTTCAAACACACCCAATTTTGACAGTCACAAGGACCTGAATCCACAAAATGGACATCATAATTTGATGAAATAAGTGCAAATGCTCTTGAAGGGTAGATAAGGTCTACTAAGTGTCATGATCTGAAGTTCTTTAAATCTCCTGCACTTTCATCTAAAAGTGAAATAATAAGCTTAAGTTATCAAGACAAATTTACAAAAACACCAGACTGCTTTGACTGTTGAAATACCTGTTGAGATTTCGGGGAAAAATTACTGCCTGTTAATGCAATTAAAATAGGAGACTGTGTTGTCTCATTCCCCCAAAGCTAATATTATGTCATTATGAATGCTTGCCTGAGTTTCCAAAACCATAATTACCTCAGCGCAGTGTTCTACACTCACAGCTTAACTAATAATTCAAAAAGGCAATTTATGAATTATACAGTACATTACAATACAGCACAAGAATTGACCCTTCAACCCACCAAGCCTGCACCGATTCCTTGTCCTTGTTTCTACCCCTTACTTATTGCCCATGTGTGGTTTCTATCTCTCTATTCGTCTCCCATTCATGTGTCTATCAAGATGCGCCTTAAACATTGCTAACGTGCCTGCTTCCACCCCCTCCCCTGGCACTGTGTTCCAGATACCACCACCCTCTGTGTGAAAGATTTTCCCTGCACTTCTCCCCTAAACTTTCTCTCTCTCACCTTGAACCTGTTCCCTCTTGTAGTTGACTTTCCACCCAGGGAAAAATCCTCTGACTATCCAAGCTATTCATGCCTCTCATAATTTTGTCAACCTCTGTCAGGTCACCATTTAGCCTCTGTTTTTCTAGTGAAAACAATCCGAGTTTAGTTAGCTTCGAATTGTTGCTAAAGAAAAGTTTGCCTTTTATGGGATTAAATCGTTGTGAAGAATTAAACAATTTGAAGGGGTTCATAAATGGAACTTTTTTCACTATCAGGCTCTGCATGAGTGAAAGCTGTAATGGATTGTTAGAAATCTTTTCTCATCTCCATATTGATGCAAAGGTCTTCCATTGTGGATACTGGCTTAATGCTGCGTAGCCATCATGGGAATTGGAGGGGAAATCTTGGGGGTGGGGGTGATGTGATTAAGAGCCAAAGCTTGGCATAGAGTGATATAGGGTGTATGAGTGGACATGAGTGATAAACTGGACATGCAATATGGCAGGGAAGAGCTATAGCTGATACAAGGGAACAAGGAAGTAGGCAGACATGAGTTGGTATGCTGGAACCATGGGGGTATGAGGGGATATGGGGATCACTGATGGTATGAATTGCACAGAGAGCCACGGGGGATACAAGAGGCTTCTGGGAGTTGAAGGTATTTGGAGGGAGGAGGTGATGGAGGTACGGTGACCAGGTTTCAGTGGTGAGGGTGAAAATGGTTAACAGTTCTAACAGAAATGGGACAAAATTCCAGAAAACTGTTGCTGTTCTTACCAGCTTGTTTGCTTCCCTCCTCTGTGGTCATGTAATGATTTGCTTCCAGGGTCAGTGTGCCCAAATGAAGATCATCTCCCTTTCTTAGAATTAAAATTGGGCCTTGAGGCAGATCTGCCAATTTGGGGAATCACCCAGTGAAAACCAGGATGCGCATCAAGGTGATAGAGTGTTTTTGAATACGGATCCAGTTAAATCTCCCCTATTGAGCTTAATTTTAACCTAGATCAGAACTGGAGACATGAAAAGAGTAGTGGAGAGTGGAAGCTGCATTAGCTAAACAATAATTCACATGTATTTTAACTGACTGATACTACTTATTTGCCGTAAGGCCCCTTATCCGTGGTCAAATTAACAGTAATAATACAGAAATTCAACAAGAAGAGAGTAGAAAACGAAGCAGCTCATTTTAACTTCCTGCCCGTTGCACTCCCATGTCACGAGGGAATTTAAATTACCCCATTATTTCGACACCTCCGTGTGGCAGGTCATCTGTTTTGAAAAATATCACAGGCTTATTTTCTTTGTTCAATTATTTATAACATCAAGAAGAAGTTGGAGGGTGCATTGTCAAACCACACGTTAATTACAAAAGCCTTTTCAGTCTTAGGCACTCATCTGACTGTCGCAAATACGAACAGTATGTTACAAACGCAAGCATAACTAATTGCTTAGCTTGTAAAACAATGTGCTCTTCTGGGAATTTATGTCGAAGCTGTTGTTCGCTGTTTCAGAATGACAATTTTTTTCCCAAAGATCTTTTCAAAACCAATAAGAACCATTATTATTAACAGCATTGAAATGTGTGTGTTATTTTTATCCAATCATGGCCACATAACGCTGGTTCGTGCCCCGCCCAATGGGAACGGAACTAAGGTTATTAGGCACAAAGCTAAAAATGGCATCGGATTTTGTCTCAAGTCATTTCTGACTTGTGTTGAAACAACAATCAAATTACATTATTTTTACACAGCTGGCTTTTGTTTTTGTCAAGGATAACAATGAATGTTAACCAATATATCACCTGAAGAAGGAGCGAAGCTCTGAAAGCTTGTGTTTTCAAATAAACGCGTTGGACTATAACCTGATGTCATGTGATTTCTGACCTTGTCCACCCCAGTCCAACACCGGCACCTCCACATCATGGCAACCGATATATCAGGCAGTCAATGAAGGTGATGAAGCATTGAAGGCAGTCGCTTAGAAGAGATTGTGGCTGTGGAAGACGAGAGAACATATGGCGAGAAGAGTGATTAAAGTAGGCCTGGCAAGATGAGGTTGAGAGGAAGGTCATAGACTTGATGAACGAATTTAGTAGTGTGAGGTGTTAATTGCAGCAGTATTGAAAGACGAATGGGTGACTGCCGGGAGGAGATATGGAAAGGTGATCTTTGTGGTGACACTGAGGCAAGTAAGTGAAGCTGAAGGTACAACAATAATGACAGTTTGGTTGTGGAAGTCTGAAAGAACATCACCAACAGGGCAAGGCAAAGCAAATGCATTATCATCATTCTGCACCTACCCATCAATACTGTTAAGGTTCCACCTACAAACAGAGCTGCACAGATCATCAAACATTTAATATATCCTGTAGAGAGTCTGTGGTGGCAGGCCTGATGGAAGGAATGAGATATCTGAGTCCTCGACTAATTTTAATACTTGAGAATTCTTCAGAAGCATGATAATGGCAGCACACCATGCTTTAAGTGACACAGTATAAAAATGGGCATGGGAGAGTAATCAATAACAAAAAGAATCTGATTAGTCCTATTCAAAATGCTGGTGTTTATCTCATCCATAATTTCTGGCATACCTTCCTGGTAATAACTATAAGGAATTAATTGCATGGTCTTTGGATAAACAGAGCCATCTAAGAACATTTACAATTACCGCTGAGCTGTCACCACCACCACCAGCAGGAATTACATTCTGAAGTTTAATCACTCTTAAAACCATAAGGCTACAAGACATAGGAGGCCTTTCGAGTGTGCTACAACATTCAATGAGACCATGGCTAATCTGATAATTCTCAACTCCACTTTCCTGCCTTTTCCCCAGAACCCTATCTCAGCCTTGAATATACTTAATGAGCCAGCTTCAACAGCCGTCTGCAGTAAAGAATTCACAGATTCACAGTGGTCTGCGAGAAGAAATTCCTCTTCATATCTGTCTTACAAGTGCGACTTCTTAATTGAGACTATGCCCTCTGTTCTGAGACTCTCCCACAAAAGGAAACAATCTTTCTGAACCTACTTAGTGATGTCCTCTAAGAATCTTGTATGTTTCAATAAGGTTGTTTCTCATCCTTCTACGTTCTAACGAGTCAGGGTCTATCCTACTCAACCTCTCCTCATTAGACATCGCCTACCCTCAGTGACGGCCTAGTAGTATTACCA
>JAHRHZ010000019.1:50603666-50630302 GCA_024137785.1 Ginglymostoma cirratum | reverse complement strand
GCTGCCTGACCTGCTGTGTTCATCCAGCCCCATGCTTGTTATCTCGGTTAATTATCACTATTAAGTTTTATTTCATGCGATGACATTTCTACCATTAAAAAAATGTTTAGTAGTTTTTCAACCCACTGCCACAAAGATTTACATCAGATTGGAAATTAATTAGATAGGTTTAATCATTTTTTTTGTCAAATGCTGAGGTCAAAATTACCAGTGAGACTGAGTTCATCAAATAATTCATTAAAATGGAGCTGTCAGGGGAACTCCATCTCTGTTAGTCTGTCCACGGAGAAGAAAAAAACTGAACTGCACTAAATCACATCGCTTTACACGTTGGTCACAAATGAAAGGCCCACTTCAACACTAAAATGTGCTATAAATCTTCTAAACTTTGTAGCTATTTAGTATGTAAACAATCATCTCATCTCATCATCAACAGCATCACAATAATTGTAAAGGACTTTACGAGACTATAAACTGCAATATTTCTTGGCTGCAAAAGTGTAATGATGTTGTAATGCTGGACACATTGTAAACATACAGTAGCTCCAGTTTTTGGCTGTGTTGTAATGTGTACTTTCTTTTTCAGGAAAAATGCAATTATTTTTACTGGTTATCTATTAATCTGTTAGTTTGGCTTCTAATTATCCAAAAGGGAAAAAAATACATGTTGCAACAACTGCAGGCTTTATCTCTGCACTGCAGTGATACCTCTGCATCTTTGCCTTCAAAATCTCTCAACAAAAATATAAATATCTCCTAACACGTCCTCTTTTGCATGCTGCCCTGTGGCGGTGTCACTCACAGACACAGTGCCAAATCTTGTTATCTCACAGCAAAAAAGTCTTGCATCGGATGGAGGAATAAAAAGGCAGGAGCGACCCAAGTTAAGAGCTCCTCCCCCAATCCTGTCATGTGATATTTCTGATGGCAAGGGATATGGGTGGAGGTTGCTAGCAATGCATGTTGCAATCCCAATGTGGATGCTCCATTGCTGAGTCAGTGATTTCAGGACCACTGCCATTTTCTTCGAGTCACGAGAAGGAGATGTGGTTTATACCAGCTCAGAACTGGGGGTGAAGCCCATTCTAGAGTTGTGGCAGGGAAATGTAAAATATGTTGCTAACTTCATGTTATAATAGTTATGTGTTAAAAAAATGCCTTTAGTGCATTGATTGATGATAAAGCCTTATTTAGAAAAGGTGATCCATAAATTGACCAAAATTGTGAAATGAAAAGGTCTTCAAAACATAAAATTAATTTATCCAATGGATAAAGGGCAAATCATATTGAATGGCATTGGGTTTCTGATGTCATTTGCATCTTAGACTTTCATCTTTTCGTTGGTTGACAGGACTGGCAGTTTTCAGGTTTATGAAGCAGTGGGACAGATAGCAACCTGAACAATTACTTCAAGACCTTTATGCATTCAACTCTCGAAGTTTTGTGAACCCATTTTTGCAATGGAATCTCATTATAGATGCTTGGCTGTGGTTCAAAAATCCAATAATGGGTTCAAATCGCAGAGGTTTATTGAGATTGCAGTCAAGGGATGAGGGCTGCCTTGCATTCATGAGAGGACTGGGCCAGTGTCCCAGTGAGACAGAGGTGGGCTCACCTCCATTCCTGCCTCAGGCCTTCTTCAGGACAATATACCCTAAACTCCAGTTCTACACTGCGGCCTCACCATGAAGACAGTGTGGGTGGGCAGTGATGGACAGGATTCAGGGTTGCATTGCAAAGAAATCTCCCGACTCATGAGTTGCATCTCAAAAGGAAAATATGGCCTCACTAGTGGGGCCAGACTTCACGTATACACTGACATGACTTAGCTTTATGTTTCCTTCAACATTCTTGAACCTGCCATTATCCTTCAGATGCTAGCAGAACCACTGCCATCACCTTTGACCCATGATTGAACTTCCATACCTTGAAAGTAATTCCAAGCACCCTCCTCAGCTACTGGCCGAGGCTAAAGCTGACTGTTCAAATTTATGTTCTGGTTAATTGTGCCTCTCTGCAGGATCTTCTCTCAGGTAAAATTATTCTTTACATGAAAAAGTTGGTGCTGTTGCAGGCAGGTTTACCTTGTTGGAAAATTTCAGATTGATACAATTTCAAACCAAAGTGGATATCTTTTTCATTGATGATAAATTATTTAATTCCAAGTGTCAGAAAATGAAAGGTACAGTGACTACAATATTGACAATGACTAAAGAACTGCAATGATTTTTTTTCTGCCGGGGACTGACAATTTTAATGAAGAGCAGCAGGGAAACTATGAAGCTATTAACTCAGTGAGCATCAATGATAGGTCAAAGATAATAAGTAGTAAAACTATTCAACTGAAATATAGGTTTGCCATTGCATTTGACTGCTTCCAAATAAGCAGAAGGCATTTGTTAATACAGCACTGTCAACAATATGATGTGGTGGCTCACCTAATATCCTATGAAATGAGGAGTTGGAAGGGTGCTTCAGAAGGGCTTAGTTGTTAAATGTATGAATAGAAGATTAAGCTAAACTGAATGGTTTATGATTTATTCCCAAGTAACCAACTATAGAAATCTAATGGCAGCCCTTTTCTATGCAATGGAAATTCCGATACTCCTCCAACTCAATGCAAGGAAAGGATGAACGATAATAAAATATTATCTATGCATTGATATTGGGAAGTTATGTTAATTGTCAACATTAAGAAAGACACTTTATTTCTTATTAATCAAACTCATGTACTTTTTAACACAATAAACATGCGTAAAACATTTGGTTCAATATCAATTAGATCATTATGTCCAATTCTGTGAACCACAATTGAGGAAGACGATGGGAACATCAGAGAGGATGCAGAAAAGACTCACAAAAATGAACCCATAGATAAGGAACTTCAGTCTGTGAATACAGTAGTGAATCTGGAGCTGTTCTCCTTGGATAAGACAAGATTAAGAGGAGCTTAGATTGAAGGATTCAAAATTGCAGTGCCTCAGAACAGCGTAGTTAGGGAGGAGCTGTTTCTATTTGCAGAAGTAGTGAGAACCAGAGAACACTGATTTGAAGCAACTGGCCTTAAGTTTCTTAAAGTTTGCCCAGAAAAAAGATGCATTAGTCCAATTGATTTTGAACCACTGTTTTGTATGGGGTTTAATGTAACCTCCTTGATTTTGTTTTCCAAATCCCAAATGAAAGAGTCAGGGATGCTATATGCTTTATTAACCTGTCTGTCCACACATCCCACCACCTTCATTGAGTTACATACGTATACACATTGGTTTCTCTGCTCCTGTGCCCTTTTTTGTATTTTCCCTTCATATTAGTTTTGTTTCTCTGTGCTCTTCTTCCCAAAATTAATAAATTTCTTCCATCTCTGAATTGAATGTCCCTTGCTACTTGTCTATGCATTTTAACAAATTCTTTTTGAGATTCTACTCTAACTTCCTCATGGTTTACGATACTTCCAAGTTTTGTATCAATGGTAACTTTCGAAATGATGCCCTGTAAATCAAGGGGTCAATCATCAATGCACATCAGGAGGAGCAGGGGCCTAAACACAAATCCCTGGGGGACTCTGTCATAAAATGGAATCATGCTCTTTGAGGTATTTAAAAAATAAGGACCAACTGAATTGAGAGAGATTAGTTTGCATGTTTTGTTTGTCATTGATAGATCCTGTATGACGTTATTCAGCAGTTCATTAATTATTACTATGCTGTTAATATCTTCATGACTTAAAATATATTTCAATAAAGTTACTTTGAGAATTTTATAATCTTGTACCTTTACCATTATTTTTCAAGTTTTCATAATTATTCAAATTTTAACGTTTGCGGCAGTTCAGGTGTTGCAGACCACATCTTGTTGCACAATGAAAGAGTCCTGGTATCTGGACTGAAGTCCTATCTGCTCTCGAGGTGTGCTGTAATATGTCTGTACAGGTCGAGTAAAACTACTTCTACATAATCATGACCCTCATTATATTCCCTGTTACCTCACCTAAGAACCCAAGCAAGCTAATTAAACACGTTTGACCGATAACGAATACATTCTAGTTTTCCTTAAAAGACCCACAGTTGCCCAAGTGATGATTAATTTTGTCCTGAATTATTCACCTGAATTTTCCCAGGCCCTGAACAGCATGGACAATGGAAACAATTGGAAAAAATACAGTGGGAATGCAGAAATTTGATTCTTGACATCGAGAACTGAATGTCTGATTTTGCTCAGAATATTTCAACCGCTAATTGAGAATCTTGAAAGTGAATGGCAAGGGGCCTATTTGCATGCACTAGCATTTTGTTATTACAAATATTGCCTTGTTTATGTGTTATTATTTTCCCAAGCAGGGTGAGAAACTACCCATTGACAATTCCCAATATGAAAGTCAAAGTTGGTACCAGGCAGCTGTCCCTCACCAACATGCTTTCTGGGCCTTATTCTTGGCCAGCTTCATGTGGTACATTCCATGGGTAGTGATCACTGGCATCTTCCAACCAAAGGGATTGACATTGACCAAGTACTAGACTCACCACATCATCTCGGCATATCTCCAACTCACTTATAATCCAGCTCCCAAACTGTATTTTGGGGCTCGCCATTACCTCTCACTGCATTTTGCCAGAGTGCTTTGCACTCAGAGACAGTTCTAACCTTATGCATCAGAACAGGGTGGATCTCAGACTCTTAGCTTGCTTAATAACACTTTCTTTCAAATAATCATAGAATCCCAAGAGTGCAGAAAGTGGCCATTCAGTCCACTGAGTCTGCATCGACCCTCCGAACAGCATCCCATCCAGACCTATAACCCCACAAAGAGCATTTTTTTCAACCATGGCTAACCTGCCTGACCTGCATATCTATGGATTGTGGAAGGAAACCGAGCATCCAGTGAAAACCCTCACAGGTACGGGAGAACGTGCAAACTCCGCACAGACAGTCACCTAAGACTGAAATCGAACCTGGGTCCCTGGTGCCAAGAGGCAGAACAGTGGCACTGTGCACCCCACTTTGTGCTTATTTAAAGATTCTGGCAGCTTCATTATCTAGCCTTGCCTTTTTGCACATTGCTGTCTCACTCAGAATTTAAAGGCTCATAGTACTTTGTCTTGCCTTTTCGCACAGACACCAAAGCAGGCAGCCCGTCATATTTGGCTGAAATGATCATATTGCTGTATGGGACCATATTACATCAATAACATTCGTACAGAATGTGCCAGCAGCTAATGTACCAAACATACTGAAATGCTTCAACCAAAAGGTCACGTTTCAAAGTCTAAGGTGACTTAGCCAAGTCAAGGACATCCATTCCAAAGAAAACTCACTGGATTCAAAATGTTAACTGTTTGTCTCTCCACAGATGCTGCCAAACCTGCTGACTTTCACCAACACTTTCTGTTTTTATTTCATGAGATGCTGTTGATAGTCAAAGGGTCCTACAGAAAGGAGTCATTGAAGGCCATCATTGGTCACCAGCACCATGTGGCTTCAGTTGGGGCACAGTACCTTACATCGTTTGACATCGCTAAACTGCAAGTCTCAGGCTCAAAGGATGAAAGATAACAAGTTAAGTAAAGGAGCTGAGTGGAAACATGGGGCACCTCAAACTTGATGGGGTCAATAAGATGGTCAAGGAAGAAAGGAACATGAAGGTATGGGGGGGTAGGGGGGGGGTCACACTAGACTAACAGGGTTAGCCTCAACTCACTCTGTGAAGCACTGTTTGTGTTGCCTTCCATCGGCATCTAAATCACAAATATGCAACGGCAATGAAAAATGGCTCCTGCCACACCCAGAGTGAGCGGAGGAAGTGATCTTGTTTTGTTTGAGGGTTTCTGCTCCTCATGCAGTGACCAACAGTGTCAAGTTAAAATCCTTGGTAGCCAGCAATCTTGACCATTTCACTGGTCATGACAAATTAATCACATCAATCTCCGTGAAGCAGAAGTAATCACAGGCACCCTTAGAGGTGTAGCCTGTCAGCCACATTTCATAAAAACAAAGCAAGATCTCAAAGGCTGTACAAGGGCATGAGGCTGATTTCCTCTGGCCTTCAACTGCAAGTATTTCACAACATCATCTTACATGCAATGCTGCCTTTCTTGGAATGACAGGTGGGTTGAGGATAGGAGGTGTTAAGGTTTCAGTAATCCTGCCACTATTTTATATGCGTGAGGTGGGTTTGTGTTTTATACAACATATTAAGGTTTGCTATGTCAAAGGTCCATGTACATGTATATGCATTCCATGGCCTTACAGGTGTAGTGATCCGCGTCCCACTGTATTGAGGACTATGCTAAACTGTCAAGCCTGGGGTCGATATCTGCGTTAGAGGGATCCTGCCCTATAGTGGAGCCTACTGGACTTGGAATTTCAGGCAGGTGGCCCTGGGAGACATGTTGACAGTTCTTATTCAGATGCAGGTTCACCATACTTTACTTGAATTTGCACAATGAGCACAGATGTGGACTGTCTGGAAACCTATGGAGTGTGCATTGAATAGATTTCGGGGAATTTTCTCTCGCTGGGCGCCACCAGCACTATCCTGTCTCCTTATGAGGAAGCTCCAACAGGAATGATGCCAAGGTCCCTTGTTATCTTGCTGCTTTGTCATTGGTGCTGCAATGGAGTGCAGATCAGTATGCAAGTCTGGCAGGCTGTGGGTGAGCTCCACGGTTCACAACAGCAACTGTCCACCTCGCCATGGAGAATACCAGTCGCATGCATACAGTGGCCAGCACAGTGTAGGTGGCATTGGAGGATCCCTCCAGGTATGCTCCCATTTAAACAGATGGTTGTGTTTTTATTTGGGAAGAAAACTGAAAACTGAGAAAAACCCCAAGTGATTTATGAAATAACATTTGAAAAAAAAATCTAAGATAAGCAGCAAACAAACAAAATGTATTATTGCCTGGAATCAAACACAATGTTTGGTTTCTGTTTTAAAGATATTCTGGGAATATTTGATTCGACAGTAAAAGTTTCTCTGCAGCTCACGAATGAGACAGGACAGTAACTACCGGGATACGAAAGACTGTTCTGTGAGAAAAGATTGTGTAATTTAGGCCTATACTCACTAACAGAATGAGAGGAGATCTCATTGAAATATAGAAGATGCTTAAGGGGATTAACAAATTAGATGTAGGAGGATGTTTCCTCTTGTGGGGCAATCTAGAATGAAAGATCATAGTTTTAGGCTAAGGAGTGACAGATTTAAAACAGATGAAGAGGAATTACTTCTCTCAAAAGGTCATGAATCTGTGGAATTCACTTATCCAGAGCGCTGTGGATGCCATAACACTAAATAAATTGAAGGAGGGGATAGGCAGGTTTTTAATTTAAGGTTTGTGGGGAGTCAACAGGAAATTGGGCTTGAGGTTGAGATTTGAACAGCCATGACTGTATTAAACACTGCAGCAAGCTCGAGGGGGTGAATTGCTGCTGTTGATTCTATTTCTTATGCTCTTACACAGAAATTTAAATGAAAAGAATTAATTGAGGCTAGAAGACAGAGACAGAAAATAAAACAGCAAATAAAAGAGATTGGAACAACGTTTCTTGGTGTAACTCAGTCAATTTAATACTAGGATGCATTTTAGTGGAAGGAAACCGTAAATAAGTGCAATAAATTGATGGTTTTCTCTTGGTAATGTTTGTGTTCTTGTCTTCTTTTTAAAAGAACTGACTTTGACAGTCAGGCCAGCACCTGAGGCATAGTGTAGAGAGAGTAAGGACTTTGTGGGCGGCATGGTGGCTTAGTGGTTAGCACTGCTGCCTCACAGCACAAAGGACCCAGGTTTGATTCCTCGGGCAACTGTCCGTGAGGAGTTTGCATGTTGTCCCCATGTTTGCGTGGGTTTCCTCCGGGTGCTCTGGTTTCCTCCCACAGTCCAAAGATGTGCACGCTAGGTGGATTGGCAATGCTAAATTGCCCGTAGTGTCCAGGGATAGTTAGGTTAGGTGGCTTGGACATGGGGAAATGAGTCAGGGTGGGTTACTCTTTGGAGGGGCGGTGAGGACTTGTTGGGCCGAATGGCCTGTTTCCACACTGTAGGAATTCTATGATCTATGACTTCCTATCCAGATCTTTTGATAAGATCACATGAGAGTCAAAAATGCATTACATACAGAATCATAGTCCTAGTGTTATGCAGTATGGAAACAGATCCTTCGGTCCAACTCATTCGCGCCAACCAATCATCCTCAACTGATCTAGTCCCATTTGCCAGCATTTGGCCCATATACCTCTGAAATCTTCCTATTCATGTACCCATCCAGCTGCCTTTTAAATATTGTAATTGTACCAGCCTCCAACACCTCATCTGGCAGCTTGTTCCACACATGTACCACTGTCTATGTGAAAAAGTTGTCCCTCAGATCCTTTTTAAATCTCTCACCATTTAATGCAAAGCTTAAAACAATTTGGATTGAGTGAAACACATTGATGCCTGCTAACATGAACGAAATTAAAGAGAGAAGGCAGGAATTTGCTTTGAATAACTATAGGCTTAACGCAAGAATGCTAGCAAGAGGTGTCTTCAAGATGGATACAGATGAAGGGAGATCTGGAGAATTTACAGTTAATTTGTGATGTTGTTTAGTTGTTATACAGTAAATTGACCTGCTGGTGAAAACTTGACAATGACAAACTGAGATACAAAGCATAAATCTGAGTCAATTTTGTTCAGATATTACTCCAAATAGAATATGGTGAGCTTTAATATAGGTGTAAAGAATCTAAAATCTAAAAAAACTTAGCAATTTGAACAGATCACCTCACTCAAAGCTGAAACCTATGACAGGAGTAGGCCATTCAGACCCTCAATCATCTTCCACCCTTCATTGAGATCATGGCTGATCTATGGCCTAACTATATATATCTCCCTTTGGCTCATTCAGAGATAGCAAGAGCTGCTGATGCTGGAGTCAGAGATAACAGTGTGGAGCCGGAGAAACACAGCAGGCCAGGCAGCGTCAGAGGAGCAGAAAAGTTGACGTTTCTGGTCGGGACCCTTCTCCCGACCCAAAACATCAACATTCCTGCTCCTCTGATGCTACCTGGCCTGTTGTGTTCCTCCAGCTCCACACTGTGTCATCCCTTTGGCTCATCTTCCTTTATACCTTTGCTTAACAAAAGTGATCTCTCTTAGATTTAAAATTAAGCATGCACTGCCATTTGTGGAAAACAGTTCCCAACATCGACTGTCCTTTGTGTGCAGAAGTGCTTCCTAAACATCTCTCCTGAATGGTCTGGCCCCAATTCTCAGACTATGTCCCCTAGTTCTAGAGTCCCCAACCAGTTGAAATACTATATCTATATCAATCCTGCCTTTTCCTGTTAATATCTTGAAGACTTCAAACAGATCACCCTTACCCTTCTAAATTCGAGAGAAAACAGGCTTAATTTGTATAATCTCTCCTCAAAACCTAACCCCTGAAGTGCACGTATCATTCTCGTAATTCCACATTGAACCAGCAAGTTCCCTTTAGTGTCAGACAGACACTGATTGTGTGACAAGTCACGACAGATCATTTAAGCACACTAAGGACAGAAAATGCTTGAGGGAACCCAATATCCATTTGAAACTAACTTGAAGAGAACTAAATGTTTGAATTTATAATTGTAACCACAACTGCAAAATAGATAAGAAAATTATTTTGTGAGGCATCAAAAGTCAGGCATTTTCAGCCTCAGAGGGGAATCGTAGGGTTGGTAAGGAAGCTAAAATTTCATGATTGACTCAGTTTAGCTAAGATCATACAATTAAGATACATTCATTGATTAACCGGATGTTATATTTTTCTGCTTAAGTACAGCTATGCAGCTGTTGCCACTTTAACAGCATGTGACTGTGCCTAGCTTCACTTGACAAAGAAATACACCACGAGACTGCAGAGTGTCAAATGTTGTAGAGTTACAGCTGTAAGAATGAGGTGCCTCTGTTTTGCTTATGTGTCCAATCTTTCAAGCTTGAATAAGACAGAGGTGGTAAACCTCTGAGTTAAAGAGTTAATTAGCCCTTAACGGCCATGTCCTTGTAGTGGTGTGTTTTAATTTGTTGACCCCAACGTTACCTTTGTATTAGAGTTAACTTTGTAACGTTGCATTTAAGTTTGTAATTGTATAGCATACCCTATTCAACAACTTGTAGAGATTAGTCTACTTTCGAACTGGATAAGATAAACTGAGTCCAAGCATTCAGAGGCAGCTAAGTCAAAATTATTTAAATAACGGCTGACATTAGGAGAAAAGAAAATGATCAGCCATAAGTCTGATTTAATGGGGACTTTGTTCAATTCAGTGAGGATTGACACATAAGCTCAAAGATGTCAATCATTGGGTCTTGACTGCAAATGCCTCTCTTTTTCTTGAGCAAAGAGGTAAAGAACGGTTCAGATTGTACTATTCTCTCAGTAAAGTGACAATAATACAACTTAACAGAATGCATGGACACATGGCTAATTGACAACTTCAGGAACCAAACGTGAGATAGTGGGAGGTGATGTCAATCAATGTCCATCGCCTCAAACAGCCAATTAGAGATTAATCATGTATCCCTTAAACCAATTAGCAATGTGCCTTGCTTGGCCTAAGCCAATCAGAATGTTGTGATGTAACTGGTCATGCTGGGGGTTGTGGCCTGGAAAGGGTTAATAGGGAGCAGTTTTCGGTGACTAATGTGTGTAAGGAGTTTGGAGTTATCCTGCTGACAAGTGAAAGTGAAAGGCCCTTTAGGCACTGGCAAAAGACTGACAGATTGGATGCCAATTTGTGTCCTGGGCTCAACTTGAAAACAGAGGTTGTGCTACTCCCCATAAGTTGCTGACCTGCTTTAACAGGTATTACATATAATCTATAAATATTATAGTGCTGTAATAGGCATTATTTATACCTAAGTAAAATTTCCTGGGTTACTGACTATTGGGATTTGAGTTTAAATTATGTAAGACCTAAAACTTAACAGCTCCAAAGCAAATGTCTAAACTGTTAACTCCTCTCTCAAATACTGTGTTTCAAGCATGTTCCATTTTTATACCTAGTCATTTGATTTTGATTTTCATTTTATTGTACTGAAATACAGTGAAAAGCTTTACGAGCGGTACAGGCGGATCACAGCAAGCAAAGAATGTACACATCAAAAAGACTTAGAGACATACAGGTTACATTTCAGGTTACTTTATTTGAGGTTACAGCCAATTCAACAGTCTGATAACAGCCAGAAAGAAGCTTTTCCTGAACCTGTTTGTGTGTACGTGTTCAGGTTTCTGTATCTCCTGCCTGACGGAAGAGGTTGTGGGACATCATTACCGGACTGCGATGGATCATTGATGATGTTGGCTGCCTTTCCATGGCAGCGAGCCATGTAAATGGAGTCTATGGATGGAAGGTTGGCTTCTGTGATGGTCTGGACTGTGCACACCACCTTCTGTAGTTTTTTACAGTTCTGGGCAGAGCAGTTGCCATACCAGGCCATTATGCAGCCGGACAGTAAGCTTTCAATGGTGCATCTGTAGAAGTTGGTGAGGGGCCTTATGGACATGTCAAATTTCCTGAGCTGCCTGAGGAAGAAGAGGTGTCGTTGTGCTTTCATGACTGTCACATTTACACGTTGCATTGCTGTTACCAGAAATTTGCTCAGCAAGATTTATCATTATTGCTGATGCTATATTTCAAAAATCATTGGTTGTGAATTGTTTTGGTACAGCTACAGGTTGTCAGTAAGATAATTTCCAAAATATGTTTTTCCACATCACTTCTTCCCTCTCATTTATCAACGAAAGTCAATCAACACAAATATTTGGAGGAAACTATATAGAACAGAGTGGTCCATGCTTTGGACACTTTGACCAGTTTAATGTATTAAGAATACTTTACCAAGCACTCTTGTTGGTAAGGCAGACAAAGAGACATAGAATTCGGTTTGTAGTTCCAATCGATCTTATTAACAAAATATTCCTTATTAAAACACCATGTGAGCACTTCCCAAATTCCCACAATATTTACTCTTTATTGAGCTCAATCCAACTAAGAAAGGATATTACCTGCAGATTTGAGCTGGGCCATTGGAATCTCCCTCCTCTCTGACATAGGGCTGGCTCTCTCCAATGGAGGGTGTTCTCACAGGTCAGGGTGGATCTTCTCTCTTTCTCCTCTCTCTCCAGATGGCTTCTAGGTTTTTTCTTTTATTCATTCACAGGATGTGGACATCGTTGGCTAAGCCAGCATTTATTGCCCATTCCTAATGGCCCAGAGAGCACTTGAGAGTCAACCATATTGCTGTGGGTCTGGAGTCACATGTAGGCCAGACCAGGTAAGGATAGCGGTTTCCTTCCCTAAAGGGCAGTAGTGAACTAGATGGGCCTTTCCTGATAATAAACAATGGTTTCATGATCATCATTAGATTCTAGATTCCAGATTTTTATTGAATTCAAATTCCACCATCTGCCACAGCAGAACATTACCTGGGTCTCGGGATTAATAGTCCAGTGATAGTATCACTGTGCCATTTTTCATCCTTGTTTTCAAATCTCTCCGTGATCCTTCCATTCCCTATTTCTGTAATCTTCTCCAATTTCAAAACCCTCCAAGATATGAACACGAATTCTGGTTCCTTGTGCATCCTCAATTTTAATTGTTCCAATATTGCTGCCTGTGCTAACAGTTGCCTCGGCACCATGTCCTGGAGTTGAGGCAAGGGCTTGATACAAATTGTTGCTTTAGCTCACATGAAGGTAAACATAAAGTGAAACAGTTATAATCAGACTGTCACATTTCTATCAATGTAGCAATATAGCAATGATACGAAAATATATATAAAATCACTTTGCTGGCTCGAGGTAATGTTTACTTTAATTCTCCGATACTCCATCCATTTCATAGCCTTCGGGTTTTGCAGTCCACATGGTGTCTGTTATTAGCCAAATTGACCAAACAACACCCCAACCTCAACTGTCCAATGCTGGTGTTTTGTGTGCTAGAGAAAGCAAACATAGTTTGAAGATCAGCAGCTCCCTGTAGGGAGAATGGAAAAGTGCATTCTGTGACGGAATAGTGAAAAACTAAGAATCAAGTGTTTTTATCTCTTTGGCAGTGAATTGTGAGGTCACGTACCTGAAGCAATCAATAGATAACCACAAGAAAGTATCTGAACTCGAGGGATGTTTTAAGCCAAGCAATCCAGACATCTATTTCCAAGTAAAGGCTCTAAATACATAAAAACCTATAAATGTGAATTAAGTTACAGGTATCACCTGGATTTGTTACAGCTGCACTAATATACCTTGCCAAATGAAACCATCAACTGCTGTAAAAGCACAAAAGGGAGCATTAAAAGCTATAGAGAAGTAGAAGAGCCACAATAACGACTTGAATTTCTATCTTAATTTTCACACACAGGATGATGCCTCAAATCACTTTACGTTGAAGAAGGCAAGTCAGTAGACCAATGCTGAATAATAACTTATGAATGAGTGCTTGGGAGCTATATCATTACTTTTACCTGCACAGCAGGATCATAAGAATCAATATTTCATGGAGAACAACAGAATTATTATAGCACAAAAGAAGGCCATTCAGCCTATTCCATCTGCATCAGCTCTTCAAATCAATGCTTCATTAGTCCCATTTTCCAGACTCCTCCCTGTAATCCTACACATTGTTCCTTTTCCAATAACAGGCAAGCTCCCTTTCAATGCCTCAAATGAACCTGCCTCGATTGACCACACCTCAGACAGTGCATTCAAGATCAGACCCTAACTACTCGCTACATAAGAAAATCCTTTTTTATAATTGTTTTTGCTGTTATTGCAAATTACTTTCAATCTGTGACCTCCATAATCTTGATCCTTTAATTCACAGGTATGCTGGATGTATCTGAGTGGTGTGAGCTATTGGCAAGTTATTGGATCACAAGGGTGGAGGGTTGACGTTGGGAACAACTTGTGCTATCTTCTATGCTTTTCACAAGCGACTTGATCAGATTCTCTCTAGACAGTGGCCAGTTTTCAAATGACAGTGATTCTGCTTGCTAAACAATTTGTTAAGAGCCCAACTCGTGTCATCAATATTCAGACTCCTACCAAACTCACTAAACAAGCTCAACACTGGGAGAACAGAGAAAGGAGAGTGAGCTTTTGGCTGATTCCATTCGCTGCTTGCTTTGAACAAACCCCATGTTGGAAACCAGGCACCAACAGTTCAGGGCATTGGCTAGACACAGCCCACATCCACAGATAGTGCCACCTGATGTGCCAGTCTCTAAGAGCCATCGCAACACATCTCTGACCCATTTACAGGGCGCTCTGCACTCTGGCTGGCAAATTCTGGGACATCTGCTGTTCTGAGTACAGCGTGTGGTAAGAAAGGATGATGTTCAGATGCGAGAGATGCCATGGGAAAATGATTGTTTATTAACGAGGCGAGTTTGGTAAGATATGATGAGAAAACTCACCAGGCTAGGTGGTGACAACCCCTCCCCAATACATGACCCTACATGGACCTAAAAACAAAGTAAGGATTTAGTTTAATGATCCCAACTGGGGACAGAAGTAAAACAAACTCCTAAGACTTGAAATATCCATCCATTTCACACTCTCTTATCACTGCTCTCAAGTTGTGCTGCTGGAATTCCATGCTCTTTATTTTCCCATGAGAGACTTCCAATATTATAGCAGGTCCCTTTACAGTAACTGTGCACTAGCTTCTATTAAATGGCATTGTTCTCTAAAGGGTCATAAGCTTTCCATGCCCACTGCAGCATGATGATCTTTATCGGAATTGTCTTTTCCAGTTGCAGTCAAAAATATCTGCAGCTACTTTATACTCAGGAACTGATCAGATTTAATCTGAAGTAGTTTCATAGTTTATACGAAAATAGCCCCCAGCCTAGTTTGACTAGCACCAAGGACTAAGTATGGCATCAAGAAGCCCTAACAAAATTGGAGTCAGTGTATGTCATGGGGAAAACTTTCTACTGGTTGGAGTCACACATAGCTCAAGGGAACTTGGTTGTAGTTGTTACATTTCAGTTATCTTGAGCTCCAGGACATCTCCTCTAGTGTTCTTGGCCCAAACGTCTTCAGCTGTTCCATCAATGACCTTCTCTCCATCATAAGGTCGGAGATGGGGACGATTGCTGAAGAGTGTTCAATGTTCAGTAGCATTTACTACTCTTCAGATATGGATGTAGTTCCTGTCCCTTTGGAGAAAGACCTTGACAACATCCCGGCTTGGGCTGACAAGTGACAAGTAAAATTCCACAATGGCTATCTCAAATAAAACAGTATCCAACAAAGGGAGAATCTAAAATCTTCCTTTGATATTCAATGGCATTACCATCACTGAAGCTCCCACAAACAACATCCTGAGGGTTACTATTAACCAGAAACTGAGCTGGATTATTCATTTAAATATTGAGGTTACAACAGCATGTCAGAGGCCAGGAATTTTGTGGTGAATAACTCCCCTCCTAATTCCCCAAAGCCTGTCCACCATTTACAAGGCACAAGTCAGGCATATGATGAAAGGTTCCCCCACTTGCCTGGATGGGTGCAGCTCCAGTAACACTCAGGAAGCTTGTACATCCAGACCAAAGCAGATTGCTTGATTGGCACAACATCCAAATACTCACTCTCCACCATTAACACTCAGGAGCAGTAGTAGATACCATCTATAACATGCAACATCTACAATAAGATGGGATGAGCCATAATTGATGCCAGTTGATGTTCAATTATCAGAAAAATCTGCACTTATGACCTAATGGTAGAGGAAAGATTATCGATGAAGTAGCTGGCACTACTGTCACAGAATGCCCCCACTATCAACATCTTGGGGGCTAACTTTCACCAGAAACTGTACAGGTATATAATTTAAACTGTGTATATAAACAGTGGCTGCTAGAGCAGGTCAAAGGCTAGGAATCCTGCACCAAGTAATTCTTCTTCTGATTCCCCAAAGCCTGTCCATCATCTACAAGGCACAAGCCAGGAATGTGATGGATGGGTGCAGTTCCAACGACACTCAAAAAACTCAACACAGGCCAGACCACAGCAGGCTGCTTGACTGGCCCCCCAGCTCCCACTGTCAACATTCATTCCCTTCATCAGTCCTACTCAGTGGTAGCAGTGTGTACCATTTACAGGTATCATGGTAACTTGCCAAGGGTCCTCCAACAGCACCTTCCAAACCTGCAATCTCCGCAATCTAGAAGGACGTGGGCAACATATTGCATGGGGAAACCACCACCTGAAAACCCCTCTCCAAACCACATAGTATCCTAACTTGAACTATATTATGGTTCCTTTACTGTTAGAGGATCAAAGCCATGAAACTTCCTTCCTAACAGCACTGTAGTTATACCTACCCTTATGACTGCAGCAGTTCAAGAAGGCAGTTTACCAACAACTTCTCCAGGGCAATTAAGAATATGTAACAAATGTTATCCTAGCCAAAGTTGCCCACAGCCTTGTAGAGTGGCTGCAGTGCATTTTGTTGATGGTATTCTCTGCTCCCACAGTACAGGGAGTGAACATCAAATGTGATGGATGGACCGCTCTGTCCTGGATGGTGATGAGCTTCCCAAATATTGTTGGAACCACAATCACCTGGGCAGTTGCAATATTCCATCTCACTTCTGGTTTGTGATTGTACATGCTGCCTTAGGGTATCAGGAAGTTTTACTTGCCTCAGAAATCCCAATCTCTGACCTGCTTTTATAGCCACAGTATTAATATTGTGAGTCCAGTTTACCTTCGGGTCAATGGTAAATCCCAGGATGTTGAGAAGAATGAAAACAGAATCAGGCTATCAGCTTGATATCAATGGTGAGCAGTTGTTAGAAGATGTCGTTAGGGATGCTCTGGACAAGTATTGTAACAAAAAAGAAATAAATAGGATCATGCACCATGGTAAGGAAAGTCGTGACTGAATTCTTGGTAGTGATTATATGTTGATGAATGAAGATGTTACAGTTGATACTGTACGTTTATACTTTAAAAAATCTTTTGGCAATAATGGTAGTAATGCCATTGAATATCTAGAGGTAGATAGTTAGATTGTCTTTTGTTGGAGATGGTCAATGGCGCTTCCATGAAGGAATTATTACTTGCTGCTTATTACCTTGAACCTGAATGTTGTCCAAGTATTGCTTCATAGGGACGTGGATTGCTTCAGTATCTGGAGGAGTTATGAACAGTGCTGAACATTGTGCAATCAATGAATATCCATCCTTTGAACTTTATGCAGGTCATTGATGAAGATGGGTCTAGGACAATATTCTGCAACAAAGACCTGGAAATGAGATGATTGACCTACGACAACCACAAAGATTTTCCTTTGTACTAGTTATAAACCCACCAATGGTGAGTTTATCCCCTGATTTCCATTGACTACACTGTTGCTAGGGGTCCTTGTTGCTATGCTCAGTCAAATGCTACCTTGACATCTAGGGAAGTTGCTCCCACCTCACCTCTGAAGTTCAGCTCTTTTATTCACATTTGGACCAATGTCAGGGGCTGAGTGTCCCTGGCAGAACCCAAGCTGGGCCTCAGTGAGCAGGTTATTGCTGAGCAAGTGGCACTGATAGCCCTGTCAATGCCCCCGGCATCACTTTCCTGATAATCAAGAGGACACTTGACTGGATGCGTCCTTTTTTTTGGGACAGGACATATCAAAGCAATTTTCCACTTTGCTAAGTTGTAGTTGTATTGGAACAGCTTGGCTACAGGTGCATCTAGTTCAGGAACACAAGTCCTCCATTCCACTTCTGAAATATTGTTAGGGCACATAGACTTTGCAGTATAGTTTCTTCAACAGCTCCTTAACATTGTGTGGAACGAATCAATTTGGTTTAAAACTTGCGTCTGTGATGCTGGGGTCCTTGGGGCACCAAGATGGATTATCCACTTGGTACTTCTGGCAACAAAAAACTGCGTAGGCCTCAGCCTTGCCTTTTGCACTGATATGCTGCTCCCCCATCGTGGCAGAGTGGGAGGAATCTCCTCCCCCTGTTAATTGTTCTGCATCACCACACATGGCTGGATGTGAGGCAACTGCAAGGCTTGGGATGTGGGATTGCTGAGCCACCTTAGTCAATACTGCTTATGCTGCTCGGCATGCAAATAACTTTTTCAGGTATCTTCTTCAGTTTAATTTGGAATGTCTGGTGCTCCTTCTGGCATGCCCTCCTGCAGTCTCCATTGCACCAGGATTGATCTTCTGGCTTGGTGGTAATGGTACAGTGGTAGTTGTCCTATGAAGTTACAGAATGTGGTTGAACATAAGTCTGCTGTTGCTGATGGCCCACAGAATCTCATGGATCCCAGAATTGCCAGAACTGTTCAAAGTCTGTCCCATTTAGTTCAGTGTTACTGCCACACACACAATGGAGTGCATTTCCAATGTGAAGATGGGCATTTGCCTCCACAGTGACTATGTCATGGTCACTGTAACCGATACTGTCATGGGCAGTGGTGTCTGCGGCCGGTAGGTTTGGTGAGGATGAGCTCAAGTAGATCATTTTCTCTCTTCCTGGTTCCTTAACCGCTTGTTGCAGACTCATTCTAGCATTTTTGCACTCTGGGATTCAGCCATCTTGGCTGGTACTAGGACTACTGAGCCATACTTGGCGATGGACGTTAACATGGAGGATGGTGGTCAGCAGCGGTAATCGGCAAGATTCTCCCTTGACTCTTGACTTGATGGTGCCTGGAGTCAATGTTAAGGATGCCCAGGGCAACATGATCTTGACTGTGCTGCCACCTGTGGTGACACAGAACATGTGCAGGGTGTATGAGGGTAGCGCCTGAGACATTGTCTGTAAAGTATGGTGAGTATGACAATGGTGAATCATATTGTACAGTTCTCCCAATTTTGGCACAAGGTCCCACTTGTTACTAACAAGGAGTTTGCAGGTTCTGTTTTCTCTTCTTCTCTCAGACTACTACCATGCTCAACATCCAGTCAACAGGGCAAAATTTTAAACAAGTCTAGGCCCTCCAACTTTGTCACTGATGTAACTGCAGAATGCTGCTGAATGGAATCACCTTTCAGAAACATGAAGCTCTCTCCTTTCAGAAAAAAAAGGGGTGAAATGGCAATCTGTATGAGATTGACAGTCCTCTGAAAATCCAGCCCTGTATTTTTAAAATAATGAGATCAGACAACTTCCCCCAAAATACTATTTGTTCAATAATACCTAACTTGCCAGTCCCTGCAGTTCAACTCAAAGGGAACTCATCTGTTAGTCCATGACGCATTTGATACTGTGCTGTGGGCACTTGGTTGCCAGTATTCACCGTTAGCTTTAGGACTGCACATCATCACAGACCTGAACCAACTGCTGAACTACTGCCAAAATATGACACTGGTAATGGTGTCATTGATCAGTACATTAATCTTAAGGCTGCCGCAGGAATTGTGTTACCACGGCTTTTCTTTATTGCATTTCATTCTATTTCCTTAGCAGCTAGATCTCTCAGATTACAGATGATAGGAACGCAGCTCTAAATGCAGCACATCTCCTTGCAAAATGTATAAATGAGTCACTGCGCTATAGATTTAGATAATACATGACTTTCTGCTTTAACACACCACATCAATTCTTGGTTTGTGGAATAACTTCATTAAATCTTAATTTGTATTAAATTTAATGACTGAATTCTTTCAAAACCGGACTAATTACTAACATTTCAAGAGCTGATTTCAACAAAATGGATTGTAACGTGCATTTTTCTTTCCTGGATCTTTAACTACTTATGTTGGAATCTATATAAATTTTAGCTTCACTTGTTTTTAATTACTTCCTTCAACAATATTAAAAGTATGACAATCTTTTATTAAAAGGGATTCATACTTCAATTATATTAAAGCCCTGGAAATTAACAGGACCTTGCCAGAAGTGCATAAAGTTAAACTATTTAGTTTCAGTAAGCAAATGACACAGAATATGAAATGACAGCGCACACATTCATTTGTAAAGGGTATCATCAAGCTTCCATTTTGGTTGACTTTACACTCTCATTAATGACAACTAGAAAGAAAAGTAAAGGATAATATTTCATGAAAATGAGATTCTATTGCACTCTTATAGCAGGTCCTCAAGTGGCTGAGAGTCAGATTGCATATATTGCAAACAGATAGAAATGAAAAACACACCATTTAGATCAGATCCGGTTATAAAACTCTCCTGGCCAAGACATAGAGAAGGAGAGACAGACTGCTTGGTCTCATTGAGTCAAAGGAGGTATAGCGCAGAAACAGACCCTTCAGTGCAATTTCTCCATGCTGACCACATATTCTAAATTCATCTAGACCCATTTGCCAGAATTTGGCCCATATCCCTCAACCCTTCCTATTCATGTATCCATCCGATGCCTTTTAAATGGTGTAATTGTATCAGCCTCCACCACTTCCTCTGCAGCTCATTCTATACATGCACCACCCTCTGCATGAAAAAGCTGCCCCTTAGATCCCTTTTCATTCTTTCCCCTCTCACCTTAAACCTATGCCCTCTAGTTTTGGACTCCCCTACTCTGGGGAAAAGACCTTGCCGATTTACCGTATACATGCCCCTCATAATTTTATAAGCTCCTATAAGATCACCCTTCAACATCCAACGCTACAGGAAAAGTAGCCCCAGCCTATTCAGCCTTTCCCTATAGCTCAAACTCTCCAATCCCAGCAAAATCCTTAAATCTTTTCCGAACCCTTTCAAGTTTCATAACATCCTTCCTGTAGCAGGGAGACCAGAATTCCCACAATATTCCAAAAGTGGCCTATCCAATGTCCTGTACAGCCACAACATGACCTCCCAACTCTATACTCAATGCACTCACCAATAAAGGCAAGCGTACCAAACACTTTCCTCACTATCAGACCTACCCTGTGACTCTACTTTCAAGGAACTATGAGCCTGAACTCCAAAGTCTCTGCACGAGACCATAGGAGTAAGTTCAGGAAATGCATACCAGTGCTGGAAAAGATCAATGGATTAATATGAATCAGCAAGGTGACACATTAGGACCCAGAGTGGTGGGCACTTGCAAAGCAAAAAAAAAATCAGACTTTGACACGGGTTCAGAGATCAGTCTCCTAGAATGAGCCGCAACTATTAGCTGCAACTAGAATCTACCATGATAATTTGCAAGGCAAGCAGCGAGGCATTCACTTCATCATGAGAATGAACGATATGAGTGCCAGCTTCATTGGAAGTTGTGGCAGTGTTGTTCACAAGGGGTCTCTAGGATTTTGAGCCAGTGACAGTGAAGGAATGGTGATAAAGTTCCCAGTCAGATGGTGACTGACTTGGAGGGAAATTTGCAAGTGGTAGCGATCCCTCGTTGTTCTAGGTGGTAAAGGTCATGGATTCAGAAGATAAAGCTTCTTGGATATCTAAGTCTTTGGAGTACAATCCACAGTACCCCATGATTTATACCATAAGACCATAAGGCGTAGGAGCAAAGTATGCCATTAAGGTTTGCACTGTTGTTCAATGACGTGGGTGATCTGATAATCCTCAACTCCACTTTCCTGCCTTTTCCCATAACCTTTGATTCTATTCTATTACTGATTATTACTGTCAATCACAGCCTTGATTATAATTAACAACACAGCCTTGATGTGGTAAATAATTCCAGATTCACTACCCTCTGAGATAAGAGATGTCTCATTTATCTCTATTTTAAGTATGCATCCCCTCATCCTGAGATTTTTTTTAGGTCAATGGAGAGTTCCTAGTGTTTCTTTCGACATCTTTCTTATATTAATCTGACAGAAAAGGCCATGCCAGACCTTTCTCTGGAATGTCAAAATTCACACTGTCTTTGGGAGGGTTTCCTCAACCACAGAACGTAGGTGATTCAACAAAACACGTGTCCGTATATTCCCTGTTTATGGCTAGGAGGGAAATAGCTCGATGGTTGTGCAGCACGATTTATCTCTTTTCTTGAAGATTTTTATAATATTTGCATCCTTGAGGTTGGGCTTCCCAGATCTGGAGGATGAGTACATGGAGTTTTGATGTGAGCAAAACTTCACCGGCTTTGGACACCTGAGCTTGCATACGATTGGGAGCTCAGGCTTTGCCTTTTGCATCCGTTTGACTGCTTGTTGCAGCTCTTCCATTACTGCTGATTACCCATGGATCCTACCACAGTTATCGGGAGCTGGTTTGGAGAGTATGAGTCGCCACTGTGGATTCATGGTTGAGTAGTTGTTCAGAATATTATTTCCAGTCTTGACGGACAACCTTGTCATCCTCAAGAACTGAAACACTCTTTTGTGAATGAGGTGGATTTTGCCCACTTGACTTTAGTCTACAGGTGTTTCTGGTGTCCTCTGAAGAAATTGCAGGTTTTCCTGGCCAGCATGATGTTGGATCTCCTGTGCTATCTCTTCTCAGCGTACGTCCTTACACCTTCCATATTTGTGTCTGGCTGTCAGCCTTGAGCTGTTGAATGGCTGTCTTCTTCACTTCTGACCTTGATTTGTTCTGCCAGCAATGGAGGGTGTTAGTTTTTGTTCTAAGAAGTCAAATATTTCAGTATCACTTTTGGCAATGCTCGAAACTCATGGCCTGGGCTTGTGACTCTAATTGAGCTGACTTTATTTGATCCAACTGTTACGGTACTGAGTTTGATGTGCATTTAGAATTTCGCTCTTCATTCAACTGCATTAATTTTTTTTTAGTCATTTATGCTAGGCAGAACTTATTGCCCATCCCTAATTGCCCAGAGGCAGTTAAGAGTCAACCACATTGCTGTGGGTCTGGAGTCACATGTAGGCCAGACCAAGTACGGATGGCAGTTTCTTTCCCTAAAGGGCACTAGTGAACCAGATGGGTTTTTCCCCCGACAAGTGACAATGGATTCGTGGTCATCACTAGATTCCAGATATTTATTGAATTCAAATTCCACCATCTGCCGTGACGGGATTCAAACCCAGGTCACCACAACATTATCTAGGTCTCTGGATCAATAGTCCAGCGATAATACCACTAGGCCATTGCCTCTCCATAAATGTTGAGATATAATTTTCTTCATAACTTGTGTAATAACCTTTTATATGGCATTTTATCCAATGCCTTCTGAAAATCCAAAAGCACTACGACTACCAGCTCTCCTCCATCAACTCTGGTTATGTCCACAAAGAACTCTAATGAACTTGTCGACATGATTTCCTTTCTCAAAACCATGTCTGACTCTGCTCAACTGCAGCAGAATTTTCTAAATGTCCTGCTATTGCTTCCTTTAAAATGGAATCTAACATGTTCTCAATGCCAGATGTTAGGTTAACTGGCCTACAGTTTCCTGCTTCCTGTTTCCCTCCCTTCTTGACCAGGAGCATCACATTATCAGTCTTCCACTCTGCTGGAACTCTCCCAGATTTCAGTGAGTGGAGTGATTTCAGCCAATGCCTCCATTATTTCTGCAACACCTTCCTTTAAAACTTTTGGATGCAAACAATTAGGTCCTGTCGACTTCTCTGCCTTTAGTTCCATTTGTTTGTGAAATACTTTGTCCCTTGTTGAAAGGTCTTTCCTCCAATTCTATAAATTGCTTCTCTGACATCTTTGGGATATTTCTAGTGTCCTCCACCATGAAGACCGATGTAATATATCAGTTTCAATTATGTACCATTTCCCTGTTCACTGTTGTTATCAATCCCCCAGTTGCATCCTCAAAAGGACGCATATTTACCTTAGTCACTCTTTTCTTTACATTCTTGCTAATTGATTTTAATAATTAATTTCACCCCTGTCTTTATTAGCTTTTCAGTCATCTGCTGCTATTTCCTAGAATAAGGCTCAGTTCCCTGGGCCATCCATCCACTGGTTTTTAGCACATTGTATCTTTTAACATTTGATTGGTACACTTCTTGACCACTTTTTTGTGACCACGGGTAATTTATTCTTGTCATTAAGCCCTTCTTTCTAAACAGAATTAATTTTTGTTCAGCATTATGAAAGACCTGTTTGTGTTTGCCACTGCTCATCCACTTACTTTCTACTTAGTCTACTTTCACAGCCTGCTTTCGATCACTCTCTTTCTTAATATTTCTATAATTGTCCTTATTGGCAAGGACATTGGTTTAATAGCTGAGTTAGTATCCCTCAAACTGAATTAAAATTCTATTATGTTATATCATCACTACCCCGGAGGATCCTTAACTATCCCTCTTATTAATCCTGCTATCACTCGATCAAACATAACTTGTTCCCAGGTATCCTCCAAATGATTCTCCCCTTCAAATAATTCTGGCTCCAAATCAACTACAACCACTTCCTCAGGAATCTTTGTACCCAAGCCATTTTTGGATAAAAAATGTTGTTCAGAGCACACAAGTTATTGCTTTGAAATGTTTCAAATTCTGCATATACAAAATCTCTCCTGATATATCAAGGCAGGAACAGTGTCCCATCAAGGTTCTTTCAATATTTACTCCAGTAAAAGTGGCTTTACTTCATTATAGCAATGGATGGCTCTTGTTCCTACAACTTATACCGGTATCAAAGTTAATGACAAGGAACATGCACTGTCACCCATAGCCATCTGTTTTCTACCTTCTTTGAAGAGCTCCTGCTCAGTAAAATTGGCTTTTTGTGAAGAATTTTTCCCAGTTGATCACACTTAAGTATCCAATGAGAATACCCCTTCCCACTCGGGAAGTAAAGAGGTTAGGCTGTAGGACCTCACAAAGATGTGTGGTACCTTTCTTTTCTACCCTAAATTATGTGATGAAACGAGTTGACCTCTTCATCTCCTTACACTGGATGGATTCTCTTGTTCAGCTAAAAGATGTCTCCATGTCCTATCAAACTCATTCCCAAATGGTTCTTTGGGTGATAGTGCACATTCCCTGTGGTTCCTGAAATTATCCAATGGTATAAAAGTTAATTATAGTCACCACTTTCAGAGCTTTGGGTAGAACTACCTGGGCACATGGGCTTAGCTAAAGATTCATTTGGAGCTGACTTAGCTCCTCTACTGCCTTTGAGAGAAAGTGCACATAATGTTCTAGCAAAGAAATTTCCTTCTCTTTTGGTACTTTTGTTATTTTCTCCTTATGTCTGTTACTCTTCCCTTCCGTGCTTTTCTCGTTTTTACCACTGGCTCCTGGCAGTCTTTTGTCGTTGGGCTGAAATTTTCCTTGAGTGAAACACCTAAGGGTTGCAGTGAGAGCTCCTGACCCAAAGGTGTGGGCCTGGGCAGAACTGAGTGCCACGGGACGGAGGGAGTAATAAAGTGAGACACCTAAAGGCCTCCATCATCCTTAAAATTTTCAATAGATAAAAATATTTTTGGACAAAATGAATGCATGTCATATTAACAGTTTATCACCATTGTTGTTATGTCACATCTTCTGGCTACTAACCACTGGTGACTTGTATTTGGGGTAGTCTGCTGCCACCAATTCTCTTTTCCATGCTGAATAGAAGCACTTTACTATCATCGGTGGTAGACAACAGACCACTAGAAAGTCTTAACTAGAAATTTGTCTTACATAACAAGGTATAATTTTTAAACAAGATCAGCAGATATAAATGCCATTAACTAGTTTGAAATAGTTACATCTATCAGAATCCATGTTGGTCACATCTGTCTCATCAGGACCTCTTGCAAGACTGCCTCTTTTTCCACCCGAAGACTATGTAACATCATGAAAGCTCATGCAGCTTCAACATCAAATCTTCCAGAACCATTACCTTATATAATTCATGGTGAATGTGCATTGATTCCATACCTACAGGCAGTCACATACCACGATCTGTGCAGGCTATTTAGCCTTTCTCAATAATAAAAATATGGAAGGCTGCATTATATGAACAAATTTCTCCTCTTTTGATTTATTAGCCAGTTCAATGAGGGATAGTGCTGTAAAGGTACGGTCCCTCAATTTGTGACTGGTGAATTATGACAATTATTTGTATTCACACTATTCCCTGAATAGCAGGTGTTTTAATTATTTAAAAACTTCTTATAGTAGAACATGAATGTCTAAACACAAAAAATAGATCTATATCACAAAATTTTTCAGATCATGGAAACCCAGGTATATAAATATCAGGAAATATACACTGCACATTTGACAAATCTTTCCCACAAAGCAAACATAAGTAAAGCTTTGTCCTGCCCCTGCTTTTTCATTGAAATTAATGTGAAGAGAAAACGCAGTCACAGATGTGTGGTATTCTTAAGTACTGATGGGGGAATTAGTCGTTCTTTACAAGTAATCTATCTGGCGAAATCATTTTATGTTACAATCACCATAACACATATTTTTCAGTGTCAATTGATTCAGTAAAGAGTTCACATTTTCAATTATCTGAAAGCAGCAACAATTTCAGTTAGCCAATAAATTGTAATGATGGCAGAAAATATACAAAAAAAAATTACATTAACCAGCAATAGTTGGTTTAAAAAAGTTGTTAGATATTAAAAACATAAATCTTAAGGCTGGAAATTGTGAGGTGAAACATATGATAAAAGTTAAAGATCTTCACTGCCAGAGGAACTGTATAAAATGAGTTGGGAGGTTGTAGAGATAACAAGGTGTGGGGTTGGATGAACACAGCAAGCCAAGCAGCATCACAGGAGCAGGAAAGCTTGACGTTTCGGGCCTAGACCCTTCATCAGAAAATCCTGATGAA
>JAHRHZ010000019.1:50547847-50588666 GCA_024137785.1 Ginglymostoma cirratum | reverse complement strand
CTCTCCCCCTCTCTCCCGCACGCACGCGCACTCTCCCCCTCTCTCCCGCACGCACGCGCACTCTCCCCCTCTCTATGTATCTCTCTCTCTCTCACTCTCACACACACACACACACACATACACACTCTCCCTCTCCCTCCCGCACATGCACACTCTCTCTCCCTCTCCCTCCCGCGCACCCACACTCTCTCTCCCTCTCCCTCCCGCGCACCCACAATCTCTCTCCCTCTCCCTCCCGTGCACCCACACTCTCTCTCCCTGTCTCTCCCGCGTGCGCACACATAAATCTATGGGGTAAACCTTTATTTGCCGATACCATCTGCAACTGTTCAAAAAGCACACAATGTATCGACAACAATATGGTGTTTTATAAATCCCCACTTTAGAAAGAAAATTGTCTGACTCCAAACAAAAACACAAACAGATTCTGAACAAGGCCTCGCACCGAACATGTACTGTCTGACCTAAAATGTCACCTCTTCTTTACACTGATCAAACCTTCAGCTCTCTCAACGCAGTGACTTGAAAGAAATTCGGGGATTTACATATCCATGTTAATCAATTAAAACGTTTTAATTGATTAAAGATTTAACAGCATCTTAGGTTTGTTTAATACATCCTCATCGGTGGTGTGACCCTTTGATCTTTTCCTTATTAATTCTGCGTTGTGTGCGCTTCTTTCTCACTTCACCTGACGAAGGGGCTACGCTCCAAAAGCTTGTGTTTTCAAATAAACCTGTTGGACTATAACCTGGTGTTGCGTGATTTCTGACCTTGTCCACCTCAGTTCAAGACTGGCACCTTCACATTGTCAAAAGATCACACCGCAGATCTTAAACGACAGTTTGAATTTTGATTCTTGAATCTTTCAATGGTATCTCCCGTATAAAGTACTTCAATGCTTCTGATTACTTGCGCAAAGCTCTAATAGTCATTTACTTTCAATGAACAAAGCCTTATTGCCAATCACTGAACTGAAAGAAAACTTCAATTATCATAAAACATCGCATTTTAAGACGTGAACTTGTCAGTGACTTTTAAACTTACCTGTCAAAAGGTTCGGAACAGGTTTCCATCATGGTAAATGACCATTCCCATCTGCAAACCCAGGTACATTCAGAAATCCTTCAAAACTGGCCCAACTACACAAAAAGTTTGAGACTCTGAAATCAGCATCCCATATGTGACCATCAATGAGACTGTTCCATGTTGGATTACAACCTCTATTTTTTTTTTTCTCTATTCCCATGAAAACTGCAGAGGATGGGAACAAGATCAGGAACTCACTTCCATACCTGATGTAGACTTGCCCCGTGTTGGAATTGCAAAATACTGCCCAAGGTAGCTTAGCTTCGATGTAGACCAGGTTAGATGGATTAGAAATCTACTGATTTGTCTGGGTAGCAATATGTCATTTTCAAAGTATGATCCACACGTTAATTGTGCTGTGTTTAGCACTGCTGCCTTGGTACTAACGCAAGTCTTATAACTGTGCATTGATTATAAAACATTTTGCAAGGTGAATTGGAGAATAGCCGAGGTATTTCATAAAGAAATAAACATTCAAACCTGCTCTCTGTGGAAAGGGTTACCTCTCTTCCCCAACTTGAACACCCAAGGGACTACAAAAAAAAGGTCCAAAACAGTGCTGTTATCCTCAAACAATAGTCAAACTGGACAGGCTCACATGACAGATCACACAATGCGCTTGGGCTATTCTGAGCCTTTTCCAGGTTCGTTGTATTGCAAGCATTTTTAATGTGAAACATTTGAACATGTAAGTGTGCAAGGAGTGACAGTTTTCAGCTGCAGAATGTATCTGTGCCATACATGGTAAGCAGTTAAAGAGCAGCAAGATTATTTGTTGGACTGTTAATAGAGCATCACAAAATGTGGAATTGGCAATCATGTATTATGTTTTGTGATATTGAGAACTGTTCTCTTTCTGTGGCAATGGCTCTAGCCACCTCTTCACGCTGCTGGGGTTGATGCCTGAGAATGCCAGTAAGGGTGGGGGTGGGGGATGTTGCTGCTTTTAACTCCCACCTCAGCCTTGGAACAAATTCAATTCAGAGGCAGGAACACGACAGGAGATCAGCAAGCTGGTCAGCATTGGAAGGTTACTGGCCTGACCACCTTCAATCTCACCACAGCATCCATTTAAAAATGTGGCACAGCGTATGCCCATACGGTACACACAGTCAAAATGAAATTATTGCTTCGTGTAAACATTTTTCTACAGCACATTCAAAGCCAAGCAAATTCTACAGCTTGGGTAACCGGAGCGTCTTCTTTCTACAAAATGGGCAAAAGGGATCAATGAAGGCATAGCCAACCTCTGCACCTTGACATTCAATGATATTACCATCACTGAGTCGCCCATTATCAACATCCCTGAGGTTACCACTGACCAGAAACTCAACCAGACTCGTCACATAAACACAATTGTGCAGAGGCTAGGAATAGTGCAGCAGCGAGCAACTCATCTCCTGATTCCCTAATGACCGTCCAGCACCTACAAGGCACAAGTCAGACATGTGATGGAAATGGAATAATCCATGCTTGCCCAGCTCCAACAGCACTCAAAAAGCTTAATACCATCCAGAACACAGCAGCCTGCTTGACTGGCACTACATCCACAAGCATCCAACCCTTCCACCAACAACGCTCTGTAGCAGCAGTGTGTGTACCATCTACAAGGTGCACCACAGAAATTCAAAGATCCCTAGACACCACCTTCCACAACCACAACCACTTCCATCTAGAAGGACATGCGCTGCCGGTACATTAGAATTAGATTTTATTGGTATGACTTCATCTGATGAAGGAGCGGTGTTTTGAAAGCCTGTGATTTCAAACATAACCTGGTGTCGTGTGACTTCTGATTTAGATGTTATTGTCATGTGTACCCAGGTATCGGAATACATGAAGACAGTGAAAGGTGTACAAAGTCACTACCTTGGTTACAAAGCCAGAAATTTAAAAAAAAAATTTAAAAAGAGCCAAATGGTCAGAAAACGTTCACATCTTAAAGTCTAAAGTCTAAAGTCTTATTTCCACAAAGGTGTTTGGAACACTCAGCCACCAATGCAGGCAAATGGGCCTAGCCACGACAGAGTGTCTCGGCCAGCCAGCGAGTCTCGCATCGTTTGCCGGGAGAGGCTGCACGTTTGCTGCCGCTGATGTCGTCGTCATTGACCCTCCCCTCCCCCCAAATGCCGGGAGGAGCTGTGTCACTGTTGCTGCCACTGCCGCATCCAATCACCTGGAATGCTGGGAGATTGTCTCCATTCCGCTCTCGCTGCTGTGCTGACGCTGTCAAATCACCACAAAAGGCTTTAACGACAAGAAAGGAAAGAGAAAGAAAATAGAAAGACAAAAAGCGAAAAGAGAAAAGAAAGAAAGCAGACGGGAGTGGAAGAGCCCCAGGCTCCGCCCTGCTACTCCGCTGCCAACCGCCATCATTATACAGAAAAATGGGAACACCACCGCCTGCCTGATCCCCTCCAAGCCACTCACTGTCCTGACTTGAAAATATGTCGCCGTTCCTTCACTGTCGCTGGATCCAAATCCTGGAATTCCCTCCCCAGTAGCATTGTGGGTCAATCCACAGCAGGAGGACTGATGCATTTCAAGAAGGCAGCTCACCACCACCTTCTCAAGGGCAACTAGGGACAGGCATTAAATGCTGGCGAGCCAGCGACAACCACATGCCATAAATGAATAAAAGAAAAACTGTAAAATCACCTGACATCTAACACATCTTAGCTTGACAAATTCAAACTGACTTTCACAACACAGATATACCTGATGGGTCAATAATTATCCTATTTAAAATCTCAAGAAGGGTAATAAGGTACAAATGTTAATTGCAGTTTATGACAAATATACACAAATTCATAACTGGTTAAAGAGAATATTTTCCTTGATGCACTTCCCATGGCATTTACAGCATAGGGTACAGTGCAACCAATAATAATCCAGCTGGCTTGGTCACGGTGACCAAGCTAACAAAATAACTGCCGAAAATGTGGAGCTGAAAAGAAGAATGATTTTGAGAACGCAGCAGACTGCTGTGAACCTATGACTTAACTGTCAATCTCTGACGATTGCAGTGGATATTATAGAGTTGAAACAGAATGATAGTGTTGCTGAAGACCGTCTGCCCCCTTGGTAGAAGATGCTTGGTAAATATCTACTATCCTATAAATCTTTCAATGACTCTTGCTTTGGAAAAATTGTATCTATGCACTATGAATCCAAATTGAAATGTAAACTAAAATAAAATAATTTGCTGATAGAAATATGTAGGATACAAATAAATGTTATTGTTTTACCATATTGTTACACGGTAACATTATCTTAAAAAGTTTATCCAGTTAAATGAGGATACTTCAAAATATTAAAACTGTCTTACAGCATTAATGGAAATTAAATTTGTTCTAAAGAGTTTTAACAAGAAAACTTTTAAATAAAAGTTTGATCTCTCTACCTTCCTCTATCATGGCCCCATTTCTATACATCCCCGTAGAAAGCTGGCTTCTTCATTTATGTTTGCAAAGCCACGATCTCAGCTGCTCCTGTTCTTTGTTGGCTCCCTGTCCCTGAAAATGTTGGATGAATTTCCATACATACATCGACAAAGCCTAACTTCAATCCATGACAACTGCCACATGCTATTTGATCAAGTGTAAAATAAACTAGAGTTTTCAGTAATAACAATTGGAAACTGTTCAATTGCTGCTAAAAACTTTGAGACAAAAGCCATCAATTCTCTTTTAGTCCCTGTCTAACTCTGCCTGCTGATGTACACCTTTGTCCTGATAAACACTGACACCTAAACTTCAAGCCCTGCATGAGTCCCACAGTCTAAATGTTTACTTCGTTGACCCGCACTCATACTTTACTCAGTCAGCTGCTCATCCATGTCCTCCACACCTTAAGGCTTACTTTTATTCATGCCATTTACAATGATCTTCCAAGTTGTAGATTACACAAATTGCAGCTCAGGCAGAAGCTCACAAATTGCAGCGCACACCAATCACATCTGCCCTCACCTTCTAACGCTGCTCCTAACATTTTGACTTCAATAGACTTATCTTCAAATCCATCCACAATTTCACCCCACTGCACTGCTGAAATCTGAAACGATGCTTAGCATCAAGTTGTGATCCTAATTCAGATTATATCTGATTTTCAGTGTAGCTGGAAGTAACGATAAAGTTGGACGATCACTGCAAACAGTGGCCTAGGGGACTACTCTGTTAATTAATGATGGTATCAACAAAACAGAGAGGGATGACATAATTTCAAAAGAGGATGTACATGTAGTTTTGGTAGAGATGAGAAATTAGAAAGGCAGGAAATAATCTGTGGGAGTGGCGTACAGGCCTCATGGCTACATAATAAGATTGAACAAACGGAAAGAAATACAGTAGATAAGAGATAAAAGGTACTGCAGATGCTGGAGAATCCGAGATAACAAGGCGTGGGGCTGGATGAACACAGCAGGCCAAGCAGCATCATAGGAGCAGGAAAACTTGACGTTTCGGGCCTAGACCCTTCATCAGAAATGCATTTGTATGTGATTTTAAATCTACATATAGACTGGAAGAGTCAGATAGGCAAATGAGGTCAAGATGAATAGTTCATAAAATAGTCACAAATGAGTTTTTCAGATAGCACATTCTGGAGCCAACCAGAGAACAAGTTACATTGGACCTGATATTAAACAATGACATAAGATTAATTAACAACCTCATAATGAAGGTGCCCCTGTGTAGCAACAATTATCATGTTGAATTTTATATTTAGTTAAATTTAGTGTATTTAGTATTGGGGTGGGTCCAATACTAGCATTTTAAACTTAAATAAGAACAGTTATGATGTAAGAAAGCAAAGGAAAGTGACTTGGCAACTACGAATTAAAAATTAGAATGAGATGTCACTGAATAATATAGTCACTCATTAAGAACAGAGACCAGGAGAAATTTTGTCTTACAGAGGGTCATGAGTTTTTGAAACATTCTTCTTCTAAAGACACTGGAAGAAGAGTCATTGGATTTCTTTATTGACAAACACCTCAACAGAAATGGCCCCATCACATTTCTGCCCTAGGAAGGCAGGGGTTGGATCAAGTCAAACGCTAACCTTTGATGCAGAGCAGAGATGACCAGGGGGCAAGCAAGTGACAAAGCAGGATAGTTAGAAGACCTATCTTGGTTCTTTGGGACATCATGCAAGCTGTTTTAAAAGTCATTAGGCCGTCTAAACTTTACCTTCCTATCCAGACACTATTCAGTCCACCATTTCATCTCTCTGGCCATTCTAGACATCAGGAGACATTAGGAATTTTAAAGACATTCTAACAATCTAATACTATTTTAACTCATTTACATTTTACAGGAAGAAAAATGTCTCAGTCATAAAACATATTCGAGAATTCCTGCTCCTATGATGCTGCTTGACCTGCTGTGTTCATCCAGCCCCATGCTTGTTATTTTGAGAATTTTAAATCGCCTCAAGTGGTCAATAAGAACAAACAACCTGTATTTCATTAACATACCAAAGACAGATAATCCCTTATTAGATACATTAAAATGTCAATGCAAATGTAAACTCAATCATCCTGCTGGGAAAAGTGGTCTACAAGCTTTTGAAGGTCAAAAAAAGCATGTGTAACTGATCATTTATTGGGAAATGCGAAGACAGCTAATCATTTAACAACGTTTTTTAAAAAATTGTTAATCAAAACATGAACTCTGATTATCTTCTGGGATAAATAATTTTAGATTTTTTGTAAACTCAGCCAATCATTTACTAAATTACAAGAACAGTGTTTAGTAAATACCAGCAATTAAACCTGTCAAAACTGCAGGATCAGATGATAATGCATTTTTCTCAGTTGCACAGATGGCCTCCCAATCAGAGAAATCCAGCAGCCAATGCTTATTCGACCTCTGACCAAGAGATGCCGCTTTCATTTTTAATGTTTGAGAGTTGGGGATTCAAATAAAATCATGTCTTGGTGTCCATTTTATCCATGCTTCAAGGGTATTTAGCTTTTAGACTGAGATTTTGTTGTCATGTGTACTCGAGTACAGGAGTACAGTGACAAGTGTACAAAGTCGCCATTCTCCAGCACCATCTTAGTGTACAAAAAAAGGATTAAAAACAGTAGCAGAAATGAAAGAAACAGCCAAAAGAAAAGGAAATCAGAGATAAAAGGTACTGCAGATGCTGGAGAATCCGAGATAACAAGCAGGGGGCTGGATGAACACAGCAGGTCAAGCAGCATCATAGGAGCAGGAAAACTTGACGTTTCGGGCCTAAACCCTTCATCAGAAATGCCTAGATCACTCCCCCGCCCCTGCCATGAGTCCTCGCCACCAGAAAATCAAAGCCACAAATTCCAGCCCTCAGTCTGCAAACACTCAGGTGGCCTGAAAACAGCCAGAATGCGCCCGCCTGCACTGTCAAGTACCCGGGGCCCAGCCACGGCCTGAAGCTACACCGACACGGCTGGAACCATGTCACCATTCTGCAGCGCCATCTTGCCTCCATCAACGTCATCACCGACGTAAGTCCGCAGAAGCCGAGGGTCTGATCTGGCCTCAAACTCGACGCTGGGCCCACCCACGCCGAAGCTGCCGGTGCCTCGTTCTGCCTTACATTGCTGCCGCCTCCCGGGACCACCATTTCAGCAAAGGAACCCGCTGCTGCCCACACTCCAGCACGGGGACTGACACCGTCGAAAAAGGGGAAGATAAAGAGAGAAAAAACAGCAATAGCAAAAGAAAGGCGGACGAAAGCAGACGAGCCCCAGGCTCAGGACTGAGACATGAAAGCTACTTCTCCGCTGCTGCTAACTTGAAGGAGGTCCACCATATAAATCTGTGATCCCCACATTGTGGGTTAAGGTCTTTAGGATAACAAAAAAATGGCGTTGGTTTGAATTCAGTCCTAATTTCAAAAAGCCCTGCTGAGTTTAGTTTTCTGACATGAATGGTTCACACACACTCCCTTTCCCTGAAGCCAAGAACGCATTCTGTTGAAAATGGTGCCAGGATATCTAGTCCTAAAAGCCATTTTTAAACACTTCTTGAGTCAGCGCAGCTCTGGCAAAATACCATCCAATGAGTTTTGCTACAAAGGGAGATGCCCTCTCTAGGTAGAGTTAGTGGCGCAAATCATTATGAGAGTTATAAACTATTCTAATTTGCTTTTCAATCCTGCTTCCACGTGAATGACATTAAATGAACTGCTAAAAGTTGATGAAGGGAAATAATTTTAAATATTGCTTTGATGTAGTCAAAGCTAAAAGTTTCTTAAAAGTCACAAACTGCCCTGATCTGTTTTTAATTATTTGTTTATGGTTTCCAGTGTGAAGATTAAAACAAGTGATTACATAGAGCATCGAACATTGAACAGTACAGGCCCTTCAGCCCACGATGTTGTGCCGAACTTTTACCCTAATACTAAGGTCTATCTAACCTCCACCCCTACCTTAAACTATCATCCACATGTCTATCTAATAGCCACTTAAATGCCCCTAATGAGGCTGATTCCACCAACCTCTCCAGCAATGCATTCCACACCCCTACCACTCTCTGAATAAAGAACCTACCTCTGATGTCTCCCCTATATCTACCTCCACTCATTTTAAAACTATGCTCTCTCATAATAGCTACCTCCACTCTAGGAAAAAGTCTCTGACTGTCTACTCTATCTATACCTCTGATCATTTTGTACACCTCTATCAAATCGCCTCTCATCCTTTGTCATTTTCAAGAGGAAAGCCCGAGCTCGCTCAACCTTTCCTCGTAAGACCTTCCCTCCATTCGAGGCAACATCCTGGTAAATCTCCTCCGCACTTTTTCCAATGCTTCCACATCTTTACTGTAATGAGGCGACCAGAACTGGACACAATACTCCAAACGTGGCCGAACCAGGCTTTTGTATAGCTGGAGCATAACTTCACGGCTCTTGAACTCAATCCCTCTATTAATGAAAGCTAACATACCATACGCCTTCTTAACAACTCTATCCACCTGGGTGGCAGCTTTCAGGGAACTGTGGACATGAACTCCGAGATCCTCTGCTCCTCCACACTGCCAAGAATCTTTCCGTTAACCCTGTATTTTGCTTTCAAATTTGTCCTTCCAAAATGAATCACCTCACACTTTTCAGGGTTAAACTCCATGTGCCACTTCTCAGCCCAGCTCTGCATCCTGTCAATATCCCTTTGTAACCTAGAACAGCCCTCCGCACTGTACACAACGCGACCAACCTTCGTACTGACTGTGAATTTGCTAATCCACCCTTCCACTCCTACATCCAAATCATTTACAAAATCACAAATAGAAGAGGACCCAGAACAGATCCTTGTGGTACACCACTCATAACTAAGCACCATGTTGAATATTTTCCGTCCAATACCACCCTTTGTCTTCTAAGGGTCAGCCAATTCTGAATCCAATCTGCCACATTTCCCCCTATCCCATGCCTCCTTACCTTCTGCATGAGTCTACCATGGGGAGCCTTATCAAACGCCTTACTTAAATCCACGTATACCACATCCACAGCTCTACCTTCATCCACGTGTTTGGTCACCTCTTCAAAGAATTCAATAAGGTTTGTGAGGCATAATCTACCCCTCACAAATCCACGCTATCATGAATCAAACTGTGCCTTTCCGAGTTAGAAAGCAACTTCTGAGATTGAGGTCTTGGGGCACATACTGCTCTGTTGTTTGGGAGCTCATTTCAATACTTTGTTCAAACTCAACTTTTATAACTGGACCTTTTCATTTCAAAAGCAATATTGTTGAAAACAACAGCTCAATTTAGGCTGTGATAAGAATCACAGAATTTGAACTTCGGGGTTTTCTTTATTTGTAAAGATAAAGCGCAGGCTGTAACTTATACAGTTCAATCAGTGGAAACAGTAATATTAGGTCAGGAATTTAAAACCATAACGTTGAGGCTGCTAATTGCACAGATCCAAAATATTCCTTATATTCCTTATACCAAGATTAGTACATACCTATAGACTTATGAGTTAGATGTACAATGCAGTAAAACGTGTCATATTAATTGTGCAAGAATAATAAACTGCTCCAAACTGAAAGAAATTGTGATGTGTCCAAAGGCATGAAATTAATCGAGGCCTAACATTAAAAAAGGCATACAATAATTTTAACATTTCTGAAGGCACTAGTCTATATATAAGTTTGAAGAAACTGCATCCCAGATGACATTAACTTTTACACTGGATTTTGTAGCCACTTACACAATATTCAGTCTTAACACAAAATATCTGCTGCATGAACAGTTTTAGAACAAACTCATCAGGCCAGAAAATTGCTTTGAAAGCAGGAAGCAGCATGGAAGAGCTGTAAGGTCACTTATCAGAATGGTCAGTATCTATTTTGGTCCAACTAAATAATGCTGTTGAAGACAGAATTATCACCAGGACTTGCTAAGACTGTGGAGCATCTGGATCTTCCCATAGAATTTGGTGTCTGGACAATCACTTGATGTCACAGGTTTTATTAATGGTGCTTAGCTAAGCAAACCAGCTCGTCTCAGAAGCTGTTCATTGCCTTTGGTCTTCTTGTATAAAGAAGTGACCTTTGCTTTCAATTTCAAACCTGAAGCTTCTGTACAATCTCTCTTTCCACTTGAGGGGGAAGAAATGGTAAGGGTTTTTAAAAGTGATGCGAGTTTCTGTTTGTGGACATTTATTTTTATAGAGAAAAGAAATGATACAGCAGGTAAGTTCTCAAAATGTTATGCTGATAAGTCAGGCAGATCAGGAGATCCTAAGTCATTACTTGGACAGCAGTTGCCTAAGGTGAGCCAGATAAAGAATGAGGAGTTAAACTTGAGAATGCCTGCCCACCACATAGTCACAGGCCCGACTGTCATCTACTCCCCCAGACTACAGAGGCACTGATCCTCTGAATAAGAATATCCCAACTGGATGCCTGACCGTAACCAATTCCCTGCACTGGTATCGCAGACTGCCACTGACCTACTTTGCCAGGATCCCATGACTTACTGAGCTAGGACCCCATGACTGGCGGGTGTCTCCGTGGACTTCAATGAAGACTTCTTCCCTAAGATTTCAAGACATGGCTACCTTCTTACTGCACGTGCACTGTCTTTGCCGTGTAGGCTGCTGGCACAAGGTTCTAGTGTGAGATTAACATGGCACACTGCCACAATATGTACACCCCCTTGACTGAGTACAGCTGACCAACAAGCCAAGCTGACTGTTTCTGTGACTGCACAAATAAGCAGGAAGAGACATGGCAGGGATGCTATGAACATCCAGATAGAGTGACTGAGTGAGTGAGCGCTAAGACAGCAAATGAGATGAAGCATGGTCCAATCCATGAGCTTGTCCCTATGCGCAGAATGTCCTTGCAGAAGCATTTCAATGCCAGTGTGCCCTGCAATGAGGTCTGTACTTCCTAAGTCTCTTGCACTGGATTGTACAGGGGCCACGAGCAACCTGCAGGCTTGTCAATAATTAGATGCCAATGTTTGTGAATGAAGGTTACATGTGGCTTGTGCTGGTGCCTGTGGATTATGTCTTGAGATGTTGTTGTTGGCTAACATGGAGGCTCTTCGCAGTGAGCAGTGAACTGAACTCACCAGGCGCCCACACTGCCTTCCAAATTGAGAATTCTCAGCATCTGGTTTACTTGGGTGATGAGTGGTAGGACAGGATACTGCATTTTAATAAGGGGAGATGTGCGCTCAGCAAGGTCCTTAACAAGCAATAATCCCTAGTAGCAGGCAACTCACCACTGCCCACTGAGAGTCTCTCCTTGACACCTGGAGTTTTGTTAAAAGATGCAGCAAACTGTTGTGGCACGGTGGCTCAGTGGTTAGCACTGCTGCCTCACAGTGCCAGGGACCCGGGTTCGATTCCACCCTTGGGCAACTGTCTGTGTGGAGTTTGCACATTCTCCCTGTGTCTGTGTGGGTTTCCTCCCATAGTCCAAAGATGTGCAGGCTAGGTGGATTGGCCATGCTCAATTGCCCATAGTGTTCAGGGATGTGTAGATTAGGTGGGTTACAGGGGGATGAGTCTGGGTGGGATGCTCTGAGAGTTGGTGTGGACTTGTTGGGCCAAAGGGCCTGTTTCCACACTGCAGGGGTTCTATGATTTGATAAATTGTTTCAGACGTTGAGACAGGTCTTGCTGAAATTCTCACCTGATTCTTCCATCTTTCAGCTCAGACCCCTTTTGGATTCCAACCCATCACACTGGCAGAAACTTACTAGCTTTGATTTGCTCAGGTGGCTGAAATAAAGTTGGCACAGCAGACTAACATGGAAATGAAGTATCACGATTTGCCATGATACTGTGCTTTGATCTGCGTGTTATGCCATTGGTTGAAATCTCTTCTGCATCTGACACGGATTGGGGTTGACGTATGGCATTCATAAAACAGTGTGAATCTCAATGGCGTTCTGCAACCTGACCAATCCTACAAACGTTGCAAACCCTTCTGCTCAATCCACCTGTTAGTGTTTGCAAAGGAGACTGAACTGGTCTTACCTCTGATTGAGTGACCATCCCACATAACAGCAAGCACCCAAAGATGACATGTAGGCACGGCCAGAAGAAATCTGCCAGCAACTATCCAGTAGATGGTTGATGAAACCTTTAAATGGTATTGAATTTGGCCTCCTTCTTGTTGTTTAAAGTGTGTTTCACTGTGTTGACAGGTGCCAACTTGTGCACTGAGCTCCAAAGTGGAAGCAAATCAGCGTTGCACATGGATGGATGGGGTGATCTATCTGCTGTACATATTTCCCAGGGACATTAACAGAAAATGTGCTGCAATACCTTTGCCACGTTAACATCCAGCATGTTTTCTGTCGCAGATATATGAGCATGCTTCCGTCAATCATTTTGCAACCCCAAAAGACACTCTTAGCATCCAAAATATGGGCCCTCCAAAGTCAATTTCTTACCTGATCTATATAAACTCTCAGAAGTTTTAACAAGGTTATAGTTGGAGGCCTGTAAAGTTAATTATAAAGTACTGGGGAAGAGTTATGTCAGTGTTGGAATACACTTGGTAGCATTGCTGGGCTCCATTACATGAATGATTTGAATTTAGATAGTTAATATAAACTCATTGATTAAAAGATGATGCTGGACACAGGGTGGTTGGAGGTGGAGTTGGTTTGGGTGTGGAATGGGAGTGGGGATAGTGGTATAATCTAAAAAGTCAACTGAAGAGTTTGGTCGAACTTGGATGGATTTTCCACCAACATTTCCTGACCATTTGCTTGGTGCGTTTGGAGCAATTGTAGGTGGGAGGCAACTGCCAAAGTACTCAACTGCACAGCTACCTATTTCTTCTACCGAATGCCATGAGAGAGAAATTGTACCATGTGGATGTGCAGACATAAAGACAATAATAAAAGCAAGGTAGACAGTCTATGGTGAGGCCAAAATCTAGCTCAAATAAGAGGGACCACCTCAGGTGGAGGGTGAGTCACTATACTTATGTAACGCCTTTAACATAACAAACATGTTTCAAGGGTCTTTGTAAATACAAACTGTTGTTTTATGGCAGGGAGAGGGATTCAGTCTGTATTGAGTAGAGGTTGTGAGAGGGAACAATGACAATGGAGTAAACGTTGTGTGGCCGATATGGAGGAAGATGGCATTTATTTATGGACCTCAACACCTTCCTGCTTCCACCCGATGATGTTCAGGGCAGGGAGGCCAATGAATAGCCTTCCCACCAAGGTGACAACTGAAACCCTCAAATCGGCAATTAATTTCCACTAACAGCACCATCCTCTTGCCACAGGTTGAATACAAGCAGCAGATTAAGAATTCCACACAGGAAGCAAACCCTTACCAAGTTTAACTGTGAGTTGCCAGTGGAATCAGTTGTTTCAAGGTACTCAGTACACATAGTACTCTGGAGCATCAAGTTGTCTCCCTTGTCCCTGATCAGGTGAGATGTAGGTGGGGTTTTTCCAATGGCCTTGGGTGACAGGAAGGCAGGAGACAACCCGGTCATTGCTTCCTGTGAAGGTTGAAGAGGTGAACTTCTGGGAGAACAATACATTGTGCAGCCAAGACAGTGAACACGCTGGCTGTTAAGAGCAAGACGCAAGAGGGAGAGAGACATTCTGGACAGTGGTTAGAATTGTAATGCAGTGAATTAGACTGACAGCAGCATTAATGTGGGAGTTGCAGTGCAATGGAGAGTAGTATTTCATTCGGTTGACAGAACACAGATGTCTCAGAATCCCCATAGGAGCATTCCTGTGAAGGCCAGGATACTTTCCTCTTAGAGGGTTAGTAACCTAATGTGAGGCACCCATTCAGGGTCTCTTTGCCCTGCTACGAGTTGCCTTCTCCTATAATAAGAGAATGGGAGGGATTGAATATAGTGAAAGCGGGTAGCCTAGAGGTTAGTGCTAGTGTAGTTGGGGGTAAGAGAGTGAGGTTTTCCAAGGGAGTGACAAGGCAGCATGCAGGCCACGTAGGGTTAGGGGGGTTAGTGGTGTAGGAGGTGGGAGGAATAGGGAGTGGGGGAGGTATCTGTGAGTGAGGGAAGATGTTGAAGGCAACAGTGAGAGAGACAGAGCATCAGTTTTGATGCAAATTGGGTTGTGGTAGAAATAGAATGAGCATGAGGAGGGAGAGAGAAGAGTGTGGTACTTACTCTGGTGCAGCAGAGAAGGTCATCGACTTCCTTGCATTATTGCTGGCCATTCCTCCGGATCATGGAGAGGTCCTAACCCTAATACAGGGGACCTTAGACCAGGCTTGCCAGGGTCTGGTGACATGGTCTACCTTGCTGGCCCTCCCAGAAAGGGATAGACCTCCCCCATACATCAACCCTTAACCAGCACCTCCAGGTCCCTCTCAGAAATCATGGTACCACCTTCACCTTCACTAAAATGTTCAGGTTCTATTCTTGACTGAGCAGGGTAGCTTCAGAATTCCAGTGCTCATCCAGATGCACAACAGCCTTTCAAAAGTGGCACGGGTGCAAGGGATGCTAGTCCATGGCAGATATCTGCTTAGTGGCAAGTTGTTGTGGTAAACTGGGGCTAGAATTGAACATTTTGGGATGTCATAGAGAAGGGTAGGTAGTTAATGGGGCAAGTTCAGTAAGATACAGCGAGAAACCACGCTAAGTCTTGTGGCTGAAATCCCTTCAAAAAACTTGACGGAACTTGGACTCAGCCAAAAAATTTAAGATTTAGCTCATGTTTCTTTTTCCAGCATTACTTTATGCTGTATCTGACCAAGTTAGTTCTGTGTCTGACACTAACAATCTGATTACAAACTCACAGTATGCATGCATTGCTATATTGTATTTCTCACTTGCTTATTTGCCCTAATTTCTTCTATATGTCTATTTTTATAATGGAAAAATTTATGGAAACTCATCCCTCACATTGTTCAGCTGCTGAGTCTCCACATTACACTCAAAATTCTTTCAGCATGTCTTTTTATCCACTAACTTTATTCTCAGCAACTGAATATTTTATTGGTCAAAATAAGGATGCAAACAAGTTTTTGTTTTAAAATGGTATGCTTTTCACAGTTTGTCTTTTAATGCTTTAACTAGAAAGATTCTGTTTCAAAAGCTTTAGGGTTATAGTTTATTTTATTGGCCAAAGCTGTAATGAAATAAGCCTTGATCAGATGGGCCAATGGGCTGAGGAGTAGAAAATGATGCTTAATTTAGATGGTTTTTTTCCCCTCTTTATTTATTCACAGGATGACGGTGTTGCTGGCCAGGCAGCAATTATTGCCCAGAGGCCAGTTAAGAGTCAACCGCATTGCTGTGGGTCTGGAGTCATATATAGGCCAGACCAGGTAAGGATGGCAGTTTCCTTCCCTGAAGGACATGAGTGAACCTGATGGGTTTCTCCTGACAACTGATTCATGGTCCAGACATTTATTGGATTCAAATTCCACCATGTGCTGTGGCGGGATTTGAACCCAGGTCCCCAGAACATCATCTGCATCTCTGGATTAACAGTCCAGTGCTAACACCATTCGGCCATCACCTCCCCTATGTAAATGTGAGGTGTTACATTTTGGTAAGGCAAGTCAGGGCAGGACTTACACAGTGAATGGTAGGGCCCTGTGGAGTGTTGACAAAGAGACCTGGGGGGGGCAAGTGCATAGCTCCTTGAAAGTGGAATCTCAGATACACAGAGTGATGAAGAAAACATTTGGTGCGCTTGCCTTCAGTAGTCAGAACATTGAATATAGGAGTTTGGATGTCATGTTACAGCTGTACAGGACATTGGTAAGGCCACTTTTAGAATACTGCATAGAATTTTGGTCGTTCTTCTCTAGAAAGGATGTTGTTGAGCTTGATAGAGTGCAGAAAGGATTTATAAGGATGTTGCCGGCACTGCAGGATTTGAGCTATCGGGAGAGGCTGAGTGCTATCTTCCCTGGATCATCGGAGGCTAAAGGGTGACATTATAGAGGCTTATAAAATCGTGACGGTCTCTGACAGGGTGAATAGCAAAGGTCTTTTATCCTCGGACGGGGAGTCCAAACCTAGAGGACGTAGGTTTATGGTGAGAAGGGAAAGATTTAAAAAGGACCCGAGGGGTTACTTTTTCACACAGAGTGTGCTGCGTGTATGGAACAAGCTTCCAGAGGAAGTGGAGGAGTCTGGTACAATTACAACAATTAAAAGGAATCTTGATGGGTATATGAATAGGAAGGGTTCGAGGGATACGGGCCAAATGGCGGCAAATGCGACTATGTCAGATTGGGTTGTCTGGTTAGTGTGGGCGAGTTGGACCAAAGGGCCATGCGGTATGACTCTATAACTAAGTAAGTTGACTGTGAACAGTGTGGTCTGTGCAACTGTGGCAGAACTGATTTCCTGGGAAGCATCATTCCATTTGATTAGCTTCATCAGGGAATACTTTTCTTTACACTTGAGCAGCGTCTATTGCAAAGTTTTTCAAAATTATTTGAAGCAAATTTAAGTGCAAATCTCGAAAGCTTATATTTTCAATTATGTCTTATTTTAAAATTACGAAGATCTGTTTTTGTTATCCAAGATCTCTCTGTTAAAGCATGAAAGAGAGAGAGAAATGGATGGTCAGAAAGTGAAAGACTTGAAAGGCAGAAAGAATAGAAGAGACTTTAAAAGCTCCACACAGGAGAAATAGGCAATAATAGTGTTGAAATCAAGCAGCCTGTTTTTGTTCTGTCACCATTAACATCTAGGCCTTTTATTGTATGATCCAGACACCCAGTCCTGAATCAAATGGAACCATAACTCATTTCCATGAATTGGTCTTTTAACATATCTTGCACCATGATGCATGTTGTGACATCTACTGCAAATGCGCAGCACAGTAGATGCCCTATTGACTAAAATCTACTGGTCTAAAGAAAGGTAAGTATGAATTTATTTTTGTAGGGTCAGTAGGATCAGAAGAACTCATCCAAGTTCCATAAAATAAGACTGCGGATATTATTCCCTGCCCTTTCCTATCACCTCTTTCCCAAGTAAACGTATTACCAGCTGAACTGGCCTCAGATACCAAGCTGCAGCAGGACACCATTTTGGGGCATGCAGTTCCCTGCTGGTGTGATGATAAGGTCCAGCCCTCATAATCCACCAGGATTCAGCTGGAGAAAGGTCAATTCCAGGCAATAGTCCCTGATACGTGTCTCTTCAAGCAAGCTTACTTCTGCCCAAAGAAAGCAAGTTGCAATATTAATTAATTGATAAAGGACCAGTTTTAAGCTACCCACAACAATCAGTACACTGAAGGGAACACATCAAACATAATATTTATTACTCATAGTTACTAATCACTAAAGTCAAAGCACAGTAATATTAGATGTGGTTCAAATTCAAAGTCGAATCCAGACTCATCCACTTTTTGACATCTGGGGGTAGCACAGAATCTACTGGAGGGGTCTCACAGTGCAGTGGTAGTGTCCCTATTGCTCAGCCAGGAGGCATGGGTTCTGTTCCACCTGCTCCAGAGGTGTGGAATAATATCTACAAACAAGCTGATTGTAAAATGTCTAAAATCTGCTGGAGAGAAAATTCAGTAACAAATTACTAATTATTTTCTTTATCGACATTCCACCCAATCCTGTGTTTCTCACCTGGCGAATTGGAGTGAAATTTCCCTCAAAGATTCTAAATATCATCATCTATAAAGACGGAATATAGGAAGATAGAAGGATGTAAATTAAGGCAACAGCAGAAAAGTAGTTTCATCTTCTCATGTAATCAATTTAAAAGATGTTCTGTTCTACATGGTAGCCAAAGGAATTTTAGTTGTTTGACTAAGTGTCGGTGTCTAATTCATAAATTTAAAAATGGCAAGTTCTGAATTCAACCATAAAGTTGCCAGTGCATTATAGATGTTAGTTTAAAGTTTGCTAGGTTTGTTCAAATGAAGCATAGAATCCCTACAGTGTGGAAGCAGGCCATTCGGCCCATCGAGTCCACATTGAACCTCTGAAAAGCATCGCGCCCAGACCCATTTCCTTCCCTGTCCCTGTGACTTTGTGTTCCTCATGGCTAATCCACCTAGCCTGCATATCCCTGGGCACCATGGGCAATTTAGCATGGCCAATCCACCTACCCTGCACATCTTTAGACTGTAGGAGGAAGCCAGAGCACCCGGAGAAAACCCGCGCAGACACAGGGAGAATGTGCAAACTCTACACAGGCAGTCACCTGAGGCTAGTATTAAAGCCGGATGCCTGATGCTGTGAGGCAGCAGAGCGAACCATTTAACTTAGGGGCGGTGCGGTGGTTCAATGAAATTAAATTAGAATGAAATGAGAAGGAGAAAACATATGACACTTGGTGATGGCCAAATGATTTGAAAAGTGACGAGTTTTTAAAAAGTGTTTGGGTTAGGCTGAAAGAAGGTGTGTGTTTGTATGCATCAAACCTGTAACTCAGCAGTAATGAGCTGAACTGTCACAGTAACTCTGGAAAAGCTGAAGCTTTGTTTAAAACGTACACAGTGAATCAGATGTGATGGTGTGGACATTTATCAGCTGGATCTTTGATTCTCATAGAATTGTCTTAGAGTTGTTAGGACTTTCTTGGGTTATCGATAGCCAGAGTAAAACCGACAGACGAGGAAAAGTGAGAATAAAATCCTACAACATGAGCATTATATTTATAACGTTATGATCATAGTGACAGTGGACTATCAATATAACCTCCATGATTTGACTTTAGTATCTGAAACCTTCATGGATTGTGAATTGCTTTAAAAAGACCACTATTGACCCAATATGATCGCTGTGATCATCTGACAGGCCTAGACAAGCCACACAGATTCTAAATAAATGATTTATTGTCATATGTATTTTACAGCAATAAAAACAGTAAAATACAGTGAAAAGCCACGATCCAGCACAATTTTGAATGGTTTAAGAGTAAGAAATAAAAATTAGAAAAATATAGGTTATAACTCCATTAGTCCTGAGCCATCTCAACATCAACACCTACACTACCAACTCTCACCACTGTCTACACTGGACCCAACCAAATGTTGAGTCACCACTCTTAAGGCACAATCTTTCACCACTGGGCTGGCCTTCCTCCGCCACTGCCTTGTCGTTGCCTGCGCCAGACCCACTAACATCAGAGTCGCATCTCTCGCTGCTGGGCCCACCTCCTCGATGTCATCATGATGCCCTTCCGCCGCTGCCAGTTCCAAACCCAACCAACGACAAAGTCGCCCATTTTCAAGTACCATCTTTCGCGACTGGGCCTACCTCGGCCGATGCGGCAGCAGTAGATTCGACATCAGCTCCCATTGCTCACCCTGGAAAGGTAAGGAAAGGCTCACTCTGCTCAGCTCTGGGCTGACTCACCGTCTCCACGAGGTCTGCACTGGATCCCTCGCTGCTGCCGGCGCCATCCAATCTCAGGACAAGAGGTGAGTAAAGGAAAAGAGAAGAAAAAAAAAACCAAGATATAAAAAAGAAAAGAAAAGCAGTTGGAACAGACTAACCCCAGCTCAGGACCCCTATTCCGCCACCATCTTGATGATATCATGATCAAAGTGTTTGTTGTAGGCTGAAGGAATGTTCCTGTTTATTAAAATCAAAACTGGTAACTCAGCTGTAATGGACAGGACTGTCATAGTAACTCTGGAAAAGCTGAAGTTTTGTTTAAAACAGATTACAATTCATCACAATGACAAATATATGAAACTGGGTGCATTGGAATTATGATTTTACTCAAGAGGCATTGAAAGTCAATGATATGTCAAGTAATTTACAACTGTCATTGCACAAGTGTTAGTAAAACAATTTCACACATTGGGAGGGGAGGTTACCTGTGGACTGTTTGGTTTCTAAAAAAAAAAATCCTGAATGACTTGGAAGCCAGACTGTGCAAAACTAGCCTGAAATATTAGCTAACCTTTAAAGTGGCAAGCTAAGTAAAAATGTTTAGCCATAATAAAATGGAAGAACTAAAGTTGCCTCTATCTATTTGACGCTTACCATCAGCACAGAGATCAGAGTGCTATACTGAAACAAATCAAATTGGATAATTGAACAATCCCTATTTAATGCCTGTTTAACACAAGCCTCATAATTTATTAAATAATATTTCCTCTTTCTGCATAATACAGGCTTCAAGCAATTAGCACCAAATGGAATGCATTTTTATTCTATTTTTTGCTGTCACATTTTATGCTACTAAAGCTCTATTGCTTTATTTAAATCTAAATGGCACTGCACATGTTAAAGAATACTAATAGAGAAAACCAGCAAAACCTGTACTGTTCGCTGAATGCAATGCTATTTAATAGCTGTTTCATGACATTAGGGGTTAAAATATGCATCACTGTTGTAAGCCACCACTCACAACTCTAATAGGACGGTGAACCTACAATACAGATTGGTAATGTCAGGCTCCAGACAAAGGACACCACACAAAAATATTTTTTCAGTCGAAGCAAGACCAGACAGCAATTATTTAGTCTGAGCGGTTAAGGGGTACTCAGTGAAAAATATTCCAACCTTCCTGGCAAAAATCAGTAGTTTTTGTACAAGTATTCTCAAGAGACTTTAGACTTGATGTTATGTCAGGGAGAATAGAAAGAATTAATTTACATTTATTAAATTTTATATCACAACCTGAAGAAATTGCAAAATCTAAAATATCAAATTAGTTATTTTTGATGTGCAGTCACTATCATTATGTAGGCAAGTGTAAGATCTAAACACTCATTAAGTAACTGTTCAGATTAAACTGAATTTGAGTTTTTGATTTATTTAAATCTGGTTGAGATCCCTCCTTTCCTCCCTCTTCAGCGCTACACATCAAACTAGAATTCATTTCAGGCCTCTAACCAGGCCACTGAAACTGCAGTATTGCTCTTTTTCATGATCACAGAGCAAATCCTGTACATCTCCACAGACTTTGATAGGCATTGACACTGCTTTAAAAATATATACAGTCGTGGCAAATTAAAGTACACAAGCCTCCACCTTCTGTTGACATTGTTTCCAACTGCAATGACATATTAAAGGGTCGCAAATGATACAGTGGAAAACCCCACGTACAATCATCGCCACCAGATTTCCTTCCATTTATGGAAGATGAAAATTTATCCCAAGCATTTCAATATTACTGATACTTCATCACTCACGTTACCACTTTAACTGGCAGTTTTGAGTCACAGATTCTCAGTCAATGAACACGGATTGCAAAACCTTATCTCCTTTAAAGCTGGAAAAAAAGCAGCAGCATCAAGCTACACTCAAATATTTTTGCTCCGTAATGCACCTAAAACACAGCAATTGAAGGATAACTGCAATACAATAAACCAGTTTTTGCTCGCTCAGGTAACTGGATCAATTGTCATGTTTGTCGGTGTTGCTAGAGTGGAATGGCAAACTGAGAGCATTGAATTGAGGAAAATATTGCTCTTAAGGTCTCCAATTATAATTCATTAGAGCTGCTTTCTCTTGGCATGAATTGCATTTTTACAGAAGATGCAGGAGCTTCAGTTTAATAGCGATAACAAAGTTTATGAGGCGGAAATCAGTGCTGGCCTGATCCGCAATGACAGAAAGTTGATGTATCTAATAAAGCCAGAAAACACTGAGTGTATACGATCCTGAGCAACTCAGGGTTTTTCTCCCCCCTCAGACATAACACAGTGTGGAGCTGGAGGAACACAGCAGGCCAGGCAGCATCAGAGGAGCAGGAAAGTTGATGTTTCGGGTTGGGACCCTTCTTCAGAAAGCGTACCAAATGGTAGCATAAGGATCACGGGGTGTAGTAGAGAGGCATAAGCTACCATTTGGTTTATAAAGGGCTATTTATAAAGAATGTGGGTGAGAGGGCATAAATGGGCATGGAGGATATGAAGGATCATGGGTGGTGGGTGGCAGCATATATGTTGGCATGAAGTAAAAGGGGTCATGGGTTTGGATGAAGAAGAATCATAAAATCCCTATAGTTTAGAAGCAGGCCATTTGACCCATCAAGCCCACACCAACCCTCCGAAAAAACATCCCAACCAGACCTACCCCATCCCTGTAACCCTACAATTCCCATGGCCAATCCACTTAACCTGCACATCCCTGGACACTACAGGGCAATTTCCCTTGGCCAATCCACTTAACCTACGCATCTCAAGAAGCAGGAGGAACCTGGAGCAGCCAGAGGAAACCCACGCAGACAAGGGGAGAATGTGTAAAACTCCATACAGACAGTTGCCCAAGGCTGCAATCAAACCTGGGGGTCCCTGGTACTGTGAGGCAGCAGTGCTAATCACTGAGCCACCACGCCACCCAGAAGGTACTGACTTCTTCCAAACAGCAATATATCTCTCCCACAGATCTCTGGGGCCCTCTCAAAAGACCTTACTTCTTCAAAAAGTGTACTATACCCCTCCAAAGAATGCTGTGAGCTTTAGAACTTCTAACACTAGGTGAAAATGTATAGTTATGATTTTGATATGGCCACTGGTGAAAATCTGATCAGCCTGAGGTAGCTACACATCATCGCTGCCTCCGTGAGCCATAAATATGAAAATTAGAACCGACTTCCTTCCTTCCCCCCTGTGAAAATAGATCTTATTCACGAAGGAGACTTTCAGAATCAGGCCTCTGCTATCATTTTAATAATGACACTTATCCCTCCACCTGAGAAATTGGGCCTCAGTGTTTGATTTTATCTGTCAGTTTGTATAATTTTGAGTTCCTTTTCCACATTGTTAGCAACAAGATCTGAAATCAACATAATCACAATTTTAAATGTGGACTTATTATTCTTGTACAATCCATCCAGCATATGAGTTGCTTCTATTTAAATTAACATGCATATTCAAGGATGGTTGTGTTGTTCAATTGGTTCATGAGTTTAGTTAAGTTAGGGGACAAGGGTGAATGGTCTCCCCTTTAACCTCCTCAGTTTGCTGCAATAAAATGCTTACAGTCTGTGTAGCATAACGTAGTGCCACACTCTAATAAAAATGTAGTTGCCCTTTGTCTACTGTATCAGTATGGAGCTAATTACAAGGATTGCTTGAGTGAAAGAGCAATTTCATTATCTACTAACCCCAAGAAAAATAAAGAAGTCTCTATGTCAAACGTACACACAGAGGTACAAAGTTAAAAAGGGATAGTATCCAGTAAACAAAAAGGAAGATGGAAGAAATATGCACTTTAAAGTCCTTAGAAAACAGAAGGCAGAAGATTTTAACCTGAGACCATGTTGGTTTAATTGATGTCTTATAGTATCAGCAGTAGTGAATGTTTAGTTGTCCTTTGAGGTCCTGGTATCTGATGTTTCCTTTTGATCTATTCCTTCTTGGGAGGCTGAGAGAGAGGCAATTTACCTTCTTAAGAGACTAAGAAGAGAAAGCTTTGTCAAATCCTGCAGTCACAAATCAATCTCCACTGCGAAAAGTTTTCCTGAAAAACAAGCTGGTTTGTGTATTTCAATATTTGAGTTCATTGTTTTCTAAGTTTAAGAACTGCAGGGAAATTTTTTATCACCTTCAATATGCGAACCTTATCATAAAAGTGTAAATCAAAATAGAGTCAAAAACCTTTTCATGCCCGACTTGGTGGAGCCGTTTCAATACCTTTGATGAAACCATTTTTAAGACCTAAATATTAAAATAACAGAGTAATATTCAAAAATCAACAGGCCATTTTCTCACAATTGTGACAATTTTTTGTAATGTTTAAAATGACACTTCCAGTTGGAAGTGGCAGCAATCAAGTTTAAGTTACTTCGGTGTAGGCCCATGAATAAAACTTGAAGAACTTGGCATGAAGACATCGAAAAAAAACTGAAGTCATCTTTTCAACAAAATAAAAAAGAATCTTTTTGTGGCACGTTTAACTTCCCGTGTTCTGGATGGTACGGTGGTATAGCACTGCTACCTCACAGCTGCAGGGACCTGGATTCAAATCCAGCCTCGGGCAACCATCTATGGGGAGTCTGCACATTCCTCCAATCTCTGTGTTGGTTTCCTCTGGGTGCATCAGTTTCCTCCAACAGTCCAAAGATGGACAGGTTAGGTGGATTGGCCATTCTTAAAACCTGTCGTGTAGTGTCCAGGGATGGGGGTGAGTTAGCCACAGTCAAAACCCCATGCGAGGTTACAGGGATGGGGTGAGATACACATCAGAGAGTTGGTGCAGACTCAATGGGCCAAATGGCCTCTTTCTGCACAGTAGCGATCCTTCACCACTTGACAAAGTACCTTGACAAATTTCTTCAACGTAGCAATTTTTGCTTATCTGCTCCTCTGTCTTTGAGCTATTGGTACATTTCCTGTGTCTACAGCTTGTTGCGAAACAAAGTGATAATCTTCAAAGCAGCAGGTAGAAAAGCAGGAAGTCACTCTGGAGCACACAGGAAGTGCCTGAATATCAACTCAATTCATCCACCAATACCTCAACCATAGCTTCGAAACGGTGTTAAGGAAATCAGGTGACTAGCAGAGAGTGCAACCCTGCTACAAAATGTGAAGCCTCAAAGTGAAAATGTAGCAATCTGAAAATAGGGTAGCCGATTTCCTTGACATTTCCTTCAGTGGCTTAAGCAGCATTGAATTTGGAAAAAAGATGCACTTAAATTTACAGGGGCCCCATGGCGTGCAAGAATGGTATTAATTTTTCATCACTTCAACAAAAGTCCCAGCGACACTTAAGCAGTGACATTCTTAACAGCTTTCCAGACCTTGGACACACAGCCAGAAACTTGTATACCAACTGGTGGCAACATAATTAATCCTAAATGATTTTCAGAACATTCCCTGAATTGTGTCTGCAACTGCATTTAGAAGGAGATCAATATGACAGGGTTTATTCCTTGTTAAGTCAGCCTGGTGCCAATCACTAACACTGAACCTTAAAATAACACAATCATTTAATAATATATAATTTTCAATTCAGAAGGTGACTTCTTTTGGTTTTAGATGCGTGATATTGATCTGCTCCTGATTCTACTTATTGTTGCAACTGTTGAGTAGGATGGAGCTCCTGGAGTGAGTCGGTAGTGAGGAGGACAAATTCTTTATTAAGTAACAGGATGTTAGCATCAATGGCATTGATGTACTCTGGGAGAAGTCAGTCTGCACGTCCCATGGTTTTTGAACAACGTGGGTGTTATAAAGTTAGTGTTTTTGTACAAAGGTTGAATGCTGTCAAAGGTACCCACTTACAGAGTCACAGAGTCACACAGAAGCAGACCCTTCATAGAACACAGAACGGTACAGGCCCTTCGGCCCATAATTTTGTGCCGACCTATTATCCTACTAAGATCAAATTACCCTGCATACCCTACATTTTACTATCCCCCATGTGCCTATCCAAGAGTGGCTTAAAAGTCTCAAAAGTATCTGACTCCACTACCGCTGCTGGCAGCACATTCCACATGCCCACCACTTTGTGTGTGAAGAACCTACCTCTGACATCTCCCCTATACCCTTCCTCCAATCACCTTAAAATTATGTCCCCTGGTAATAGTCATTTCCGCCACTGGAAAAAGTCTCTGGCTATCCACTCGATCCATACCTCTCATCATCTTGTATGCTTCTCATCATTCTTCACTGCAATGAAAAAAGCCTTAGCTCCCTCAACCTTTCCTCAAAGACCTGCCCTCCAGTCCAGGCAGCATCCTGGTAAATTAGAATTAGAATTCCTACAATGTGGGAACAGGCCCTTTGGCCCAACAAGTCCACACCGACCCTTGGAGCAACCCACCCAGACCCATCCCCCCTATAACCCACACACCCCTGAACGCTATGGGCAATTTAGCATGGCCAATCCACCTAGCCTGCACATCTTTGGACTGTGGGAGGAAACGGGAGCACCCGGAGGAAACCCACACAGACACAGGGAGAAGGTGCAAACTCTGCACAGACAGTCACCTGAGGCTGGAATCAAACTCGGGTCCCTGGTGCTGTGAGGCCACAGCGCTAACCACTGAGCCACTGAATCTCCTCTGCACCCTCTCCAAAGCTTCCACATCTTTCCTGTAATGAGGCAACCAGAACTGAACACAATATTCCAACTCAATACTCCTTCGGTCCAACTCATCTGAGCTGACCAGACATCCCAATCTGATCTAGTCCCATCTGCCAACATTTGGTCCATATCCCTCTAAACCCTTCCTATTCACATACCCATCCAGTATGGCCTTGTGCATAGGAAATCATGTCACACTAACTTGATTTGAGTTTTTTGAAGAGGTGACAGAGAAGATTGATGAAGGCAGAGCAGTGGACGATGTCCATATGGATTTCAGCAAAGCATTTGACAAGGTTTTGCATGGCGGACTGGTTAGCAAAATTAGACAGCATGGGATCCAGCCGACTGGATACAAACCAGGCATGAAGGTAGGAGACAGCAGGTGGTGGTGGACAATTGTTTTTTGGACCAGAGGCCTGTGACCAGTGGTGTGCCAAAAGGATCAGTACTGGGTACACTGCTTTTTGAAATTTATGTAATAGATTTGGATGTGAATGTAGGAGGAATGTTTAGTAAGTTTGCAGATTTTTTTTTCCTCTATTCATTTGTGGGATGTGGGCGTCACTGCCTGGCCAGCATTTCTTGCCCATCCCTAGTTGCCCCTGAGAAGGTGGTGATGAACTGTCTTCTTGAACCGCTGCAGTCCACATGATGTGGATTGATCCACAATGTGATTAAGAAGGGAATTCCAGGATTATGATCCAGTGACAGGAACAATGAAGGAACGGCGATGTATTTCCAAGTCAGGATGGTGAGTGACTTGGAGGTGGTGGTGTTCCCATGTGTCTGATGCCCTTGTCCTTCTGGATAGATGTGTTTGTGGGTTTGGAAGATGCTGTCTGAGGATCTTTGGTGAATTTCTGCAGTGCATCTTGTAGGTTGTTCACACTGCTGCTACTGAGTTAGTGGTGGAAGGAGCGAATGTTTGTGGATGTGGTGCCAATTAAGCGGGCTGCTTTGTCCTGGATGGCGTCAAGCTTCTTGAGTGTTGTAGGGGCTGCATTCATCCAGGCAAGTGGGGAGTATTCCATCACGCTCCTGACTTGTGCCTTGTAGATGGCAGTCAGGCTCTGGGGAGTCAGGAGGTGAGTTACTTGCCGCAATATTCCCAGCTTTTGGCCTGCTCTTGTAGCCACTGTGTTAATGTGGTGAGTCCAGTTGAGTTTCTGATTAATGATAACCCCACAGGATATTGATAGTGGGGGATTCAGTGATGGTAACATCATTGAACGTCAAGGGGTTGTGGTTACATTGTCTCTTATTGGTGATGGTCATAGCCTGGCATTTGTGTGGCACGAATGTTACTTGCCATTTGCCAGCCCAAGCCTGAATATTGTCCAGATCTTGTTGCATTTGAACTTGGACTACTTCCTGATTTACAGCACCTGCAGTTCTTTCGTTTTTTTATGCCCACTGATTCCTGTTTTGCTGGAGCTCCTTGATGCCACACTTGGTCGAATGCAGTCTTGATATCAAGGGTTGTCACTCTCACCTCACCTCTGGAATTCAGTTCTTTTGTCCATGTTTGAACCAAAGCTGTAATGAGGTCAGGAGCTGAGTTGCCCTGGCAGAACCCAAAATGGGCATCACTGAGCAGGTTATTGCTAAGTAGGTGCTGCTTGATAGCACTGTTGATGATACTTTCCATCACTTGACTGATGATCGAAAGTAGACTGATGGGGTGGTAATTGGCTGGGATGGATTTGTCCTGCTTTTTGTGTACAGGGCATACTTGGGCAATTTTCCACATTTTCGGGTAGGTACCAGTGTTGTAACTGTGCTGGAACAGCTTGGCTAGGGGAGCGGTAAGTTCTGGAGCACAAGTCTTCAGTACTATTGCCGGAATGTTGTCAGGGCCGGTAGCCTTTGCAGTATCCAGTGTCTCCAACCGTTTCTTGATATCACATGGAGTGAATCGAATTGGCTGAAGACTGGTATCTGTAATGCTGGGGACCACTGGAGGAGGCCAGGATGGATCATCCACTCAGCACTTCTGGCTAAAGGTTGCTGCGAATGCTTCAGCCTTATCTTTTGCACTGATGTGCTGGGCTCTTACATCGTTGAGGATATTTGTGGAGCCTCCTCCTTCAGTGAGTTATCTAATTGTCCACCACCATTCATGTCTGGATGTGGCAGGACTGCAGAGCTTAGATCTGATCCATTGGATGTAGGATCGCTTAGCTCTGTCTATCGCTTGCTGCTTTCGCTGTTTGGCGTGCAAGTAGTCCTGTCTTGATGGTAATGGTTGAGTGTGGGATATGTCAGGCCACAAGGTGACAGATTGTGCTGGAGTACAATTCTGCTGCTGTTGATGGCCCACAGCACCTCATGGATGCCCAGTCTTGAGTTGCTAGATCTGTGTAAAGTCTGTCCCATTTAGCACAGTGATAGTGCCACACAACACGATGGAGGTTGTTATCAATGTGAAGGCAGGACTTCGTCTCCACAAGGGCTGTGCGATGGTCACTCTTACCGAAAATCTCATGGACAGACGCAACTGCAGCTGGCAGGTTAGTACGGATGAGGTCAAGTATGTTTTTCCCTCTGGTTGGTTCCCTCACCACCTACCGCAGACCCAGTCTAACAGTTATGTCCTTTAGGACCCAACCAGCTTGATCAGTAGTACTGCTGCCGAACCACTCTTGGTGGTGGATATTAAAATCCCCCACCCAGGGTACGTTTTGTGCCCTTGCCATCCTCAGTGCTTCCTCTAAGTGTTGCTGAACATTGAGGAGTACTGATTCATCAGCTGAGGGAGGGCGGTATATGGTAATCAGCAGGAGGTTTCCTTGCCCATGTTTAACCTGAAGCCATGAGACTTCATGGGGTCCGGAGTCAATGTTGAGGACTCCCAGAGCAACACCCTCCCGACTGTATACCACTGTGCCACCCCCTCTGCTGGGTCTGTCCTGCCAGTGGGACAGGAAATATCCAGGGATGGTGATGGTGGTGTCTGGGATATTGTCTGTAAGGTACGATTCTGTACATATGACTGTGTCAGGCTGTTGCTTAACCAGTCTGAGAGACAGCTCTCCCAATTGTGCCATTAACCCCTAGATGTTAGTGAGGAGGACTGTGCAGGGTCGACAGGGCTGTTTCAGCCATTGTCTTTTCCAGTGCCTAGATTGATACCAGGTGATCCATCCGGTTTCATTTCTTTGAGGTTTTGTAGCAAATGGTACAACTGGGTGGCTTGCTAGGCCATTTCAGAGGGCAATTGAGAGTCAACCACTTTGCTGTGGGTCTGGAGTCACACATGGGCCAGACCAGATGGCAGTGGTAGATTTCCTTCCCTGAAGGAGATGGGTTTTTCTGACAATCAGCAATGATTTCATGGTGATCAGTAGATTCTTAATTCCAGGCTTCTTTTTTTTTCTAATTATTGAATTCAAATTCTACCATCTGCCATGATGGGATGCAAACTCAGGTCCCCAGAACATTAGCTGGGATTCTGGATTAATAGTCTAGGTGATAATACCACTAGGCCATCGCCTACACCCTGACACCAAAAGACTTGGTGTAGCGGACAGTGAAAAAGATTATCACAGAGTATGACAGGACCTTGATCAGATGGGTCAATGGGCCGAGGGGTGGCAGATGGAGTCTAATTTAGATAAATGTGAGGTGTTGCGTTTTGTTAAGGCAAACCAGGGCATGATTTACACAGTAAATGGTAGCGTCCTGGGGAGTGCTGCAGAACAAAGAGACCTAGAAAACCAGGTGATTACCAACTGCACATGCACATAACCAAGCGAGTTTTCAAAATTAAGATAGAAGTTCTGCATTGTTTCACAATTTATTTCTGTTATCTGACATACTGTTACATTAAAATTATATAATTAATTGGTCATTTTACTATTTGTCACTATATTTATAAGTGACATCACTGCTAGTATGGATGCTCCTTGGTGTCAGCAAGCACAGGCTTTAAGAAAGATGATGAACTCTATTTTTTAACAAAATCTGTGTTGTATGATCCTTTATGTAAATGCATAAAGTCTGCATCATAAACAAATGAGAATCAATAGGGAAAGATGAGAATAGAATTGCTGATCAGGACATTATTGTTTACAGATAGCTGTTCTTTTCTAAGTGCAAATAGTTTGGATGGAGCAGGTTTTGTCAGGTGTGTCCAGGAAGGATTCTGACTCAATATATAGATAGGCCAACTAGAAGGGAGGCCATATTGGATTTGGTGCTTGGCAACGAACCAGGCCAGGCGTCAGATCTCTCGGTGGGAGAGCATTTCGGTGACAGTGATCACAACTCCCTGACCTTTACTGCAGTCATGGAGAGGGGTAGGAGTTGATGGTATGGGGAAGTATTTAATTGGGGGAGGGGGAATTACAATACTATTAGGCAAGAACTACGGAGCACCAACTGGGATCAGATATTCTCTGGGAAATGCAAGACAGAAATGTGGAGGTTGGTTAGGGAGCAATTGCTACAGGGACGGGATAGGTTTGTCCCACTGAGGCAAGGAAATGATGGTAAGGTGAAGGAACCTTGGAAGACATATGGAACACATAGTCAAGAGGATGAAGGCAGCTTACTTAAGGTTGAGGAAGCAAGGATCGGATAGGGTTCTAGAGGGCTATAAGGTAGCCCAGAAGGAACTGAAGAATGGACTTAAGAGAACTAGAAGGGTGTATGAGAAAACCTCGGCGGGTAGGATCAAGGAAAACCCCCAAGGCGTTCTATGCTTATGTGAGGAACAAGAGGATGGCCAGAGTGAGATAGTGGAGGGAACTCGTGCGCGGACTCGGAGGAGGTAGGGGAGGTCCTTAATGAATACTTTGCTTCAGTATTCACCAGCAAGAGGGACCTTGATGTCAGCGCGAAACAGGCTGATATGCTCAACAGGTTGATGTTAGGAAGGAGGATGTGCTACAAATTTTGAAAAACATGAGGATAGGTAAGTCCCCTGAGCCAGACGGGATATACCCAAGGTTACTACAGGAAGCGAGGGGAGAGATTGCTGTCCCTTTGGCAATGATCCTTGCGTCCTCACTGTTCACTGGAATAGTACCAGAAGATTGGAGGGTGGCAAATGTCATTCCCTTGTTCAAGAAAGGGAATAGGGTCAATCCTGGAAATTATAGACCAGTCAGTCTTACTTCTGTGGTGGGCAAATTATTGGAGAGGAATCTGAGGGAGAGTATTTATGATTATTTGGAAAAGCACAGTTTGATTAGAAATAGTCAGCATGGCTTTGAGAGGGGCAGGACATGCCTCACAAGCTTTATTGAATTCTTTGAGAATGTGACAAATCACATTGATCAAGGTAGAGCAGTCGATGTGCTGTATATGGACTTTAGCAAGGCATTTGATAAGGTTCTCCATGGTAGGCCCATTCAGAAAGTAAGGAGGCGTGAGACTCATGGAAATTTGGCTGTCTGGATAAAAAACTGGCTGTCCAATAAAAGACAGAGGGTGGTGGTAGATGGAAAGTATTCAGCTTGTAGCTCCGTGACCAGTGGTGTTCCGCAGGGATCTGTTCTGGGACCTTTGCTCTTTGTGACCTTTATAAATGACTTGGATGAGGAAGTGGAAGGGTGGGTTCATAAGTTTGCCGTTGACATGAATGTTGGTGGAGTTGTGGGCAGCGTGGAGGGCTGTTGTAGGTTGCAATGGGACATTGACAGGATGCAGAGCTGGGCAAAGGAGTGGCAGATGGAATTCAACCCAGAAAAGTGTGACGCGATTCATTTTGGAAGGTCGAATTTGAATGTAGAATACAGGGTTAATGGCAGGATTCTTGGCAGTGTGGAGGAACAGAGGGATCTTGGGGTCCACGTCCGTAGACCCCTCAAAAGTTGCCACCTAAGTTGATAGGGTTGTTAAGAAGGCGTATGGTGTGTTGGCTTTCATTGGCAGGGGAATTGAGTTTAAGAGCCGCGAGGTTATGCTGCAGCTCTGTAAAACTCTGGTTAGACCACACTTGGAATATTGTGTTCAGTTCTGATTGCCTCACCATAGGAAGGATGTGGAAGCTTCAGAGAGGGTGCAGAGGAGATTGCTCAGGATGCTGCCTGGACCGGAGGACAGGGGTTATGAGGAAAGGTTGAGGGAGCTAGAGCTTTTTTCATTGGAGTGAAGGAGGATGACAGATGACTTGACAAGTGTAACAAGTGTATGAGAGGCATAAATCGAGTGGATAGTCACAGACATTTTCCCAGGACGGAAATGACTATTACGAGGGAGCATAATTTTAAGATGATTGGAGGAAGGCATAGGGGAGAAGTCAGAGGTAGGTTCTTCACACAGAGAGTGTTGGGCGTGTGGAAGGCGCTGCCGGCAGTGGTAGTGGAGTCAGATACTTTAGAGACTTTTAAGCGACTCTTGGATAGGCACATGGGGGATAGTAAAATGTAGGGTATGCAGGGTAATTTGATCTTAGTAGGATAATAGGTTGGCACAATATCGTGAGCCGAAGGACCTGGACTGCTCTATGTTCATAGATTCACAGAATCCCCACAGTATAGAAACAGGCCCTTTGGCCCAACAAGTCCACACCAACCCTTAGAACATCCACCCAGACCCATCCCATCCCATCCCATCTCTCCATCCCTGAACACTATGGGCAATTTAGCATGGCCAATCCACCTAGCCTGCATGTCTTTGGACTGTGGGAGGAAACCAGAGCACCCAGAGAAAACCCACACAGACACAGGGAGAATGTGCAAACTCCACACAGACAGTCGCCTGAGGCTGGGATTGAACCTGGGTCCCTGGTGCTGTGAGGCAGCAGTGCTAACCACTGAGCCACCGTGCTGCCCATGTTCTATTTTCCATTTTGCAAGCTTCTCTAATGCAATCAGAATATTCATTCTCATCAACAAAAATACAAAGACAGAATTTTATACACTCATATCTAAGGTTATATATCTGCTGCAGTTACCGACCTCCAATCAAGACATTAAAGAATGCTACATCTGCTGTTAAATAATCAAACTGTATGTTAAGTTAATCTCTATTTAAAGAAAATGAATCACCAAACTTGAAAAGCAGAGTAAAAGAGCCACTTCACATTCCTTATGCAAATACATTAGAATATAGAGTGTAAACAAAGGTTTAAAAACTCAATGATCTGCTTCTTACCAACAGAGGAATCGAAAACTTAAAGCACAAAACTATTTGGTCATTAGCTTGGTCTTCTGCTTTTCACATGGGCAATTTCCTTTGGGCTAAACATTAGATTTGTGGTTATTTTCTGATGTGTATAAGATGCCAGAAAGTACAGGGAATATTAATAAACATCAGAAAGATCAAGACAAATGGTTGAAATGAGCAGATGCCTGCTAGACCAAATTTAATGCAGGGAAGCATGAAATTATTCATTATGGTTGGAAGATGAGGGAATGCAATCTGAAGTAAATGGTGTAATTTAAAAGATGTACAGGAACAGAGATATCTGGAAGTGTATGCACAATATTCTCAGCAGATGACAAAACAAGTTGAAGAGGCTATTAAAACGCTAAGTGAAGTTGAGTTTATGAATAGAAGGATGGAGCATAAAAGTAAGGAGGTCATTATAAACTTTCATAAATTACTTGTTAGATCCAAGCCGGAGAATTTGTTGTTTAGTGGACAGCAAGAATGGATGACTAATGCACTATCATCTGATTTAGACTATTCCCTTTAAAATCCCAATTACAAACATATTCATTCACAGATAAGACAGACAAAAACAGATCGTTTCACACCAATATTATAGGTGGAAAAATACAGACAGGGAAAACAAATTCTGCAAAACAAGGTGTTGATCACAGAATGGGATTGGTTCTCAGTTCTTTGGCTCGAGCTCTTATATCAGAATTCCATCTTTAGAGAATCTCAAGTATTTCTTCTTTTTGTCTTTTTCACTCAGAGGAGGAGAGATGCTTCTCGTTTGCAGGCTCCTGATGTCACTGGGTGAACTGCCCTAGAGGACTGTGAAGTGTAACTAAAAAGGCAAATCCAAAAGTTGTTGGTCGGCGGCTTTTCCTTAGTCTCCTAGTGCCAGTCTGTACTGTAAAGTATCCACACTACAGCTCTGAAAAGTAACATAACCTTGTAGCTAAAGTGTATATCACACAAGTCCACTTGACCTTCAAGTTGTAAAAAAAAAACCCCTTCTGATCTTTTAGCTACACTGCAATGAGCAATGAGCAAGTCAGACTCATTGCACATCTGTTTCAACAGGTCGCCGAACAAAGTGAAAAAGCATTCCAATTACTGGACCAGCTTTCCAGTCTTGGAGAAGAGGAAAATTGTCAAGAGTGAAGCAACTATTTTCAAACAACAGATGATTACATACAAGTTACCCTGTGCTCATGTTTTAGACTAAATATTCTATCGCTTACAGTTCGATTATGGGCAGTTTTACAAATAAAAACAAGTTTTAGATTTCTGGGATTCTTATTTTTGTTCATCTTTTGAAATTGCTAATCATGGTGTACACAAACACAAAAACACGACGTCACAACCCTTTATCATGCTATGCATTATACATACTAATACATATAGAATATATACATTATATACCACAAGGACCACCGTCAGCTTGGATTGATAATGTCGACAATCTGTTAGAGAGACATACAGTCAGTCAAAGAGCTCTACAGAACAGAAAAAGGCTCTTCAGGACATCATGTCCACTCTGGACAACCACAACGTAACTATTCTAATCCCATTTTCCAGCATTTGGCCCATCTGCCATCTTTACTTGGTCTGACCTGCATGTAACTCCAGCCTCACAGCTGACTCTCAATTGCCCTCTGGATAATAAACGGTGGCTCAACCAGTGATGCCCACATTCCATGATAACTTCTTTTGCACTAGGTATAAACTGAACCAGAGTTATCCCACTGATTCTATTGAGACCAGTTTTTCTACAGTTCCTTCATGCCAAACTTGGCCAAATGCTACTTTGACACAATTAACAAACTTTACATGGGCTCAGAGGTTTCAGCAGAAATGTGTAATACTGTATATAGATGAGCTTTCTTTGCCTTTCCATTTCATTTCCTATTTTCAAGATCTGAATTATGCAGAAGTGAGAGTCCACAGGTAGTCTTAGGATTGTAGTTTGCCTGTTTACTTTCTTTCCAATAGTGTGTCAACAGTCTATTACCTACATAAATGTGTCAGTGTTGTTTCTGGTACTTCTTCCAAAGTTACTCAATTCTGTATTAAAACTAATCATTGTAGCTATCTTACAATCAATAGTGAAATTATCATGAAGCAGATTGCTAAAGCAATACTGTCAACTTGCAAACATTCCCTGAGATGACATGAAGCAATAAGTTTGTTCCAAACCTTCAACCTCTGATAGCCTTGAAAAATGTCCCTGAATGGGGCAGTGGTTGAAGAATACCATCACTCTTATCTATTACCACCAGGCTTAAGAAGTGTTAAAACCATGTCACTTCACATTGGGAACACCCAACATGGGGTCATGAAGGGTAGGTCATGTTTAATTAATTTGGTGGAATTCTTTGAGGATATTACTTACATGGTGGACAATGGGGAACCTGTGGATGTAGTGTATCTGGATTTCCAGAAGGCATTTGACAAGGTGCCACACCAAAGGCTGCTACATAAGATAAAGTTGCACGGTATTACAGGTAATGTATTGGCATGGATAAAGGATTGGTTGACAAGTAGAAAGCAAAGAGTAGGGGTAAATGGGTGTTTTTCTGGTTGGTGTCAGTGGCTAGTGGTGTGCCTCAGGGATCAGCGTTGGGACCGCAACTGTTTACAATTTACACAGATGATTTGGAGTTGGGGACTAAGTGTGGTGTGTCAAAATTTGCAGATGACACTAAGGTGAGTGATAGAGCAAAGTGTGCAGAAGACATTGAAAGTCTGCAGAGGGATATAGATAGTCTAAGTGAGTGGGCAAAGGTCTGGCAGATGGAGTACAATGTTGATAAATGTGAGGTCATCCATTTTGGTAGGAATAACAGCAAAATGGACTATGTTTTAAATGGCAAAAAATTGCAGCACGCTGCTGTGCAGAGGGACTTGGGTGTCCTTGTGCATGAATCGCTGAAGGTGGGATTGCAGGTACAGCAGGTAATTAAAAAGGTAAATGGAATCTTTTCTGCCATTGCTCGAGGGATGGAGTTTAAAAACAGGGAGGCTATGCTGCAGCTGTATAGGGTCCTGGTGAGGCCACAGCTGGAGTACTGTGTGCAGTTTTGGTCTCCTTACTTGAGAAGGGATATATTAGCACTGGAAGGGGTGCAGAGGAGATTAACTCGGTTAATTCCAGAGTTGAGAGGGTTGGATTATGAGGAGAGACTGAGTTGGCTGGGATTATACTCAATGGAATTCAGAAGAATGAGGGGAGATCTTATAGAAACATATAAGATTATGAAGGGAATAGATAAGGTGGAGGCAGGGAGGTTGTTTCCACTAGCAGGTGAAACTAGGCCTAGGGGGCATAGCCTCAAAATAAAGGGAAGCAGATGTAGGACTGAGGTCAGGAGGAACTTCTTCGCCCAAAGGGTTGTGAATCTTTGGAATTCCCTACCCAGTGAAGCGGTTAAAGCTACCTCGCTGAATGTGTTTAAGGCGAGGCTAGATAAATTTTTGAACAGTAAAGGAATTAAGGGTTATGGTGTGTGGACGGGTAAGTGGAGCTGAGGCTCAAAAAGATCAGCCATGTTCTTATTAAATGGCGGGGCAGGCTCGAGGGGCCAGATGGCCTACTCCTGCTCCTGGTTCTTATGTTCACAGTTAGATAGAACAAAGACATTAACCCACCTGGGGTAACATTCGGTTTTCTTCCTCTAGTTGCTTCACTCTGGTCTCCAGCTGTTTGACGTAAGTAACTGCTGGCTCTGAAACAAAGAGTAAATGGTCACATTTCATTAACTCAACAGAGCATTTAGATGACAACCACCCTCCTCTCAGCATCTTTGAAAACAAATTAAAATTCAACGATCACGCAACATTAATAAGGACCTGATTGTGATCAAGACAGCTGCTGTCACTGGAGTTTACATCAAACTTCAAATTCCTCTAAAATCAATAGAACTAAATGACTGTGTTTAATTTTGCAATTATTGCGAAGTTCAGCTACAGCACGAATCTTTAAATTCATGTTTTAACCCTGGCAACCGAAAGGAAGTGTACTGAAAAAGGCAAAAATTCTTAACAAACCTAAAAATTTCATTTATGAACATGACTAAATAACAACTGTCCCACGTCCTTCTGCAATAACTGAATGAGATTATATGTCTGGCAAAAATGTTTGGTCTTTACAGTTAGTTTTAAAAATAACTTTCTCAATGAGTTACAAAAAGTTACTTTTTCTTAGCAGTAAGACAGTCTATATGGAGGGTCAATAATTCACAATCACATACCACATCAAACAAATTTTGCGGAATTGATTACTGGAATTCATTATTTATTTTGGGATTTGAAGATAAATTGTTCACTGCAAATAGTGCCCTATAATAAGAATACTTCATATCCGTAAGCAAATTAGAAAGCTACAATTTAACCAGTGGTTTAAGGAGATGTTACAAACTGACACGAAGGATTTCATATGTCCTTGATTTTATTCCATCATTTCTGTTTCTATATTTTGTATAAATATTCTTCAGAGAAATGTCTGGAATTTGCATGTGAAGCAATGAAAAGGAAAATGACAACAACCAGCCTTTGCCTTCATTTCACTGCATTCATGAGTTATTCAAATATGTTCAATAACTGCTCCAAAACAGATAATAAACATGCATGTTGGTCCTGTCGTCATTAAGCTGGACCACAGAGAAAGAATAATTGACTGGCCTCTGGGCAATTAGTTATCGACAACAGATGCTGGTCTAGCCAGGAATATCCTCATCTTTGATTGAATATATAAAAAACCTAGTGTTTTCTCTCTGTGGAAATGTTTATAGACGTGACCGTTAACAGGGAAAGCAGCTGAAGTGAGCCAGATGCTGGAGGTTTGAACATAATAGGTGCGTAATTTGTCATAGTTAACACGGAAAATAAAATCAAGTGTAAATTGTAGAAGAGTGAGCCCAGGCAATTACACCAAGAGGTTGCATCTGCGGGCACTAATATGCTTCATATTAACTTCTGACTGGACACGCAGTTGATTTTACCAGATTTTAACAAATCATGAGAGCCGTCATTAGCTATTAAACACTTAATACATTCATACAACAATTGTATAACAATCCTGCATTGTAATCTTTATGTTTTTAAAGAGATTCACAAAACATGATTTTAAAAATTGGTTTCCTTTGGCTGCAGCTTGACTTCAGCTTTGTGGCAAAATGCTTACATCGAGTAATTGGAACACTTTCTTTCAGTTGAAAATTAGGTCAGATGTAAAAAGCAAGTCTTGTGAGCTAATCAATTTAAATATTGTTTAAAGCAGGAATAGGTGCTCAAATAAAAACCAAAAGAACTGCGGATGCTGTAAATCAGGAACAACAACAAAGTTGCTGGAAAAGCTCAGCAGGACCTGCTGAGCTTTTCCAGCAACTTTATAGATGCTCAAAGCCTGGAGGAAACTGAATCATTTGCTGATCGCCTGCTCTGAGGATGTTAGCATTACAACTATTCCCACGGAGTCAGCTGAAACCACTGAAGGTGAGCCTCGACTTTGAGTTATAACCTCGTCTCCAATAATAAAAATGCTGATAACTTTGATCCTAAACAGTGGATGCTATACCTTTGATCTTGGTTGACTGACAGCTCTTAATTCAGAAGTCTGCAAAGTGGCACAAATATCGCGGGATTTTCTCAATATTTGTTACAGCAGTTTGTTCATAAAGTTGAATTCTACGAGGCTGACACAGCAATCCTATCACCCACATAAAGCATTGAATCCACGAAATATTTTTATCCATATATCTTGTAGATTATTGTGGTACAGTCCAAGGAAACTCAACCTCGGCCATGGTATGCTTTAATGAAAGAATGAGTTATACGGATATCTTGATCAATTGGGTCACTGGGCTGATAAGTAGCAGATGGATCTTAATTTGGATAAATATGAGGTATTGCATTTCAGGAATACAAACAAGGACAGGACTTACACAATTAATGATGATAGGACCTGAGGTAATTTTGTAGAGCAGAAATACCTAGGGTTCAGGTACATAATTCTTTGAAATCTGCATCACAGGTAGACAGGGTCATTAAGAAGGCATTTAGCACGCTTGCCTTCATTGCTCCAGACAACCATTTCTAGGAGTTGGGATGTCATGTTGAGGTTGTACAGAATATTGGTGAGGCCTCTTCTGGGGTACTGTGTGCAGTTCAGTCACCCTATTATAGTAAGGGAATTACTAAACTGGAGAGGGTTCAGAGAAGATTTACCAGGACGTTGCCAGGAATGGAGGGTTTGAGATATAAAAATAGACTGGAAAGGCTGGGACTTTTTTCACTGGAGCGTAGGAAATTGAGGGGTGACCTTACTGGAGTTTATAAAGTCATGAAGAGCATAGATAAGGTGAGTGACAAGGGTCTTTTCCCTAGCGTGGGACAGTTCTAAACTAGGGAGAATATTTTTAAGGGAAAAGGAGAAAAATTTATAATGGACATGGGGGCAACTTTTTTGTTTCACAGAGAACGGTTCATGTGTGGAACGAATTGCCAGAGAAAGTGGTGGATGAAGATGCAGTTACAACACTTACAAGGTATTTGGATAACTTCATGAAGAAGAAATGTTTGAAAGGATGTGGGCCAAGTGCAGGCATGTGGGACTAGTTTAGTTTCGGAATATGGTCAACATGGCCTGGTTGGACCGAAGGGTCTGTTTCTGTGCTGTATGACTCTGTGTTTCTGGGATATAGGGCTTCTGACATCCTCTAATCTTCCCCAAAATACGTCACAGTCTTCCACAACATAATCCTTACTAGAGAGATTATCTCATGACTTCAAAATCAAAGCCAACAATAAATTTAACAAGCATGGGGCTGGATGAACCCAGCAGGTCAAGCAGCATCAGAGGAGCAGGAAAACTTGACGTTTCGGGCCTAAACCCTTCATCAGAAAAGGGGGAGGGGAAGAGGGTTCTGAAATAAATAGGGAGAGAGGAGGAGGCGGATAGAGGAGAGGATAGGTGGAGAGGAGGAAGACAAGTCGAAGAGGCGGGGATGGAGCCAGTAAAGGTGAGTGTAGGTAGGGGGGTAGGGAGGAGATAGGTCAGTCCAGGGAGGACGGACAGGTCAAGGGGGCGGGATGACGTTAGTAGATAGGAGATGGGGGTGTGGCTTGAGGTGAGAGGAAAAACAGGTTAGGGAGGCGGGGATGAGCTGGGCTGGTTTTGGGATGCGGT
>JAHRHZ010000019.1:50534883-50546172 GCA_024137785.1 Ginglymostoma cirratum | reverse complement strand
GTTTAGGCCCGAAACGTCAAGTTTTCCTGCTCCTCTGATGCTGCTTGACCTGCTGGGTTCATCCAGCCCCATGCTTGTTATCTCGGATCCTCCAGCATCTGCAGTACCTTTTATCTCTGAATAAATTTAACAAACAGGTGGTAAATTAGTTCTGATGCTGGTGTGATGCTTTGTTTTTCCAATGGCAGTATTATTCCCTATCAAGTTGGAACTCACTTTCAACTATCTCGGGATCAGCTACAGCCAGCCTCGAAAACATTCTCATTCCTTATAGACATTCCTTATCCATGACTTGCTGCTAATCTGCACTGACATCTGTTCTCTGGTCAAATACACTCTACCTACGTGGCATCCTGGCACTGCACACATGCAGACCATCCATAGAAACAAAGAATACACAAGTGCACCCTCGGCCTGACTATCAGTTTGTACAACAAAACTCTTCAACTCACAAAGCTCACACCTCTGCAACCAAGAAGGAATAATATTTGGACTAAAGTCTGAAAATCCCTGATGCAATCTGCCCCACTTCTGATCCGGCTGTACCCATTGTGCCATGACCAGGTTACGTGGATAGGGGTGGGGGTCTGGGTCTGGGTGGAACCTCTTCGGAAGGTCAGTGTTGACTTGATGGACCAAATGGCCTCTTCCTGCACTGTACGAATTCCATGATCAGAGAAGTGTGATTAAATTCAATTTCATCAGATGCAGGTATTGACATAGGTTTAATCTTTACTTGTCCGGAGCTCAATAAAGTATTTAAATTTTCAAATATACGCACACATACATACACACACTCAGTGCCTATAACATGTGAGAAGTGTATTAGTTCGTAATTTTAGTATAATTTTAAATCAACATTACCCTTCTGTTATTTTTTCACTCACCATACCTGCTGAATTTGTCTGTCAATTTTTGGTACTACATGATTGCTACATTTTTGCATGCTTTTTCAAATCCTGATTATTTAGTCTGTACATATTTTTCAATAAAAGTCACACTGCAAACTACCCTTGGGTTTGTGATCATATTTCTTGAAAGAATTACCACTATTAGGATAGTACATCATGTTGATACATGCATTAATAGAGTAGAACAAGACAGAATATCCTTTACTGTCACACATATAGAGTACAGAGTACAGTGAAAAGCCTTTACAAAGTCTGCTTTTTATGGCGACATCTTAGATACAAGTACTCAGGTACATTTGACAGAGTTTAAAAATAAGTTAAAATTATGACTTCATTAAAGGGTTGACAATACAGTAAAGGTTAGAAACTTCAAATAAACAGGACATCGTAGCAGCTCATTGTAAGACTTCCACAGGTGGTCCAATTGGCCGCTCCAGACCCCAGTCCAACAGCCATCCCCTGTTCTACTCCAAACCTCTACTCTGCTCTGTACCGGCACTCAGTTGATCCAAGGCAAGTTCTAAGACTGCTCTCCCTCACCAGTCACCTCCAGGGCTGCTTCCATATGCTGCTCCATGGCTCGTTGCTTGTGCTGTTCCAGGACTCGTAGCCCACGCGCTGCACCAGGGCTCACTGCTCGCGCTGTTCCAGGCCTTGCAGTCCATGTGCTGCACCGGGGCTCACTATTCGTGCTGTTCTGGGGCTCACTGTTCGCGCTGTTCCAGGACTTGCAGTCCATGTGCTGCACCAGGGGTCACTATTCGTGCTGTTCTGGGGCTCGCAGCTCACGAGCTGCACTGGGGCTAACTATTCATGCTGTTCTGGGACTCCCAGCTCACGTGCTGCACCAGGGTTCATTGCTCGTGCTGTTCTGGTGCTCACAGCCCACACGCTACACTGGGGCTCACAGCCCACGCACTGCACTGGGGCTCACTGCTCCGCGACTTGGTGCCCGCATTTGCCACTGCTCCAGGATTTGCCTCTGGGCTAAGGCAAAAGAAGAAAAAGAGAGCCAATAAAAAAAACTAAAATGGAAGAAAAAGAACAGACAGAACAGAGGCGCATCCTACTCTGCCGCCATCTTCCCAAAAACAAAGTGGTTTCTGTTTCAAAGCAACTCTACCAAATGTATTTTAAAAACTCATTTCTTTCATAAATTGCAGACAGTACCTTCTATCAACAAAAAATTAGGACTTTTCAAGGCCCCTGTCAAAGCAAGTCCTGATGAAAGGTTTCGGCCCAAAACGTTGACTGACCTGCTCCTCAGATGCTGTCTGACCATCTGTGCATTTCCAGCCTCACACTTATTGATTCTAGCTTCCAGCATCTGCAGTCCTTATTGTCTCCAAAGCAAGTGGAGACTTTGTTACATTCAACAAGGAATTGCTTCTTGATAGCAGCAACATTATAATGTGAATATTTATTTTCTTCGAGATAGGATAGTTGATGGATAGCTGGGCATATCAGTTTTCTTGACAGTGATTTTCTTGGTTCCTTTCCACCCGATTTCGAAGGACAATTCAGTCAGATCTCAGAGGCAAAGTCATTTCAGCTGAAATGGTGGTTGATCTTTGGCACGATGGGAGTACAACTCAGCTCTTGCTTGCACTCTGACACCAGCTATTTCTTTGACAGGTAAAAGACGTGAAAATTCTCTTGATATCAAGTTTTTTTTTTCCCTCTCTTTATAATACGCTAGTCCATATTTGTGTGGATATACAATCAAGCTGGTACAATCATTTCTGGTACTAAATCTCTAGGAAGTGGAAGAACAGCATCTTACTGTGTTTCCCTCACCCTGAGCAGTCCCATGTTTCATCATTTTACCAATGAAAGCCTGAGAGAATCCAAGTAGCCAGTATTCATTTAATGTGACATTTTCGATGACACATATAGAAAATGGGGCCAATAACAACTGAATGTGGTGGAGGCAGGTTCAATTGAGGCACTCAAGAGGGAACTCGGTGAAAATCTGGATTGAAATGTTGTACAAGGATATGGGGGAAAGGCAGGAGTTTGGCATTAGGAATTAGAACTAGTGCAGGCACAATGGGCTGAATGGCCTCCTGCAGTGTAACAATGCTTTGGTCAAACCAGTCCATGCTGAACATAATCTCAAGCTAAACTCGTCCCACCTGCCTGCACCTGTACTTATTCATGCACTTATCCAAATGTCTTTTAAACGTTGTAATTGTACCCACATCCACCATTTTTTCAGAAAATTCATTCCACAAGCAAACCACCCACTGTGTCAAAACATTTGCCCCTCATGTCTTTTTTAAATCTTTCTCCTCTCACCTTGAAAGCTCCCATCCTAGGGAAAAGACAACCATCATTAACTCTATCTATACCTCTCATCATTGTATAAACTTTCTCTCCAGTGAAAGAAATCCTAGCCTTTCTTTATAACGCAAATCCCCCGTACATGGCAACATCCTGATAAATCTCTTCTGAATCCTCCCCAGCTTGATAAAACCCTTCCTGTAACTGAGTGACCAGAACTGCACACAGTATTCCAGAAGAGGCCTCACCAATGCCCTGTACAACCTCAACATGACTTCCCAACTCCTTTAACCAAAGGACTGAGCAATGAAGGCAAGCGTGCTAAACACCTTTTTAACCATCTTGTCTGTACGTGACACAAACCCCAAAGAATTGTGCCCCTATACCCCTAGGTTCTCTGTTCCACAACACTACCCCATGCCCAACTATTAATGGTATAAGCCCTGCCCCTGTTGTTGTACCAAAATGCAATACATTGCATTTATCCAGATTGAACTCTATTGGCCATTTTCAGCCCACTGACCCATTTGTTCAAAATCCTTCTTTGACCTGAGAACACCTTCTTCACTGTCTATTATGCCACCAATTTTGGTGTCATCAGCAAACTTACTAACCATGTCTTCTGTATTCTCATCCAAATCATTTATATAAATGACAAACGAAAGAGGACCCAGAATCGATCCCTGTGGAACACTGCTGGTCACAGGCCTCCAAAAAGCAACCCTCCACCATTCCTCTCTGTCTCCTGCCAGTAAGCCAATTATGTATCCAATTGGCAAGTTCACCCTGAATCCCACGTGACCTAACTTACTAATTAGTCTACCATGTGGATCCTTGTTGATGACTTGACCAAAGTCTAAGCAAACAATATCAGGTGTCCTGCCCTCATCAATCTTTTTGGTAAATTCCTCAAAAAAATTCAATCAAGTTTGTGAGACACAATTTTTCTTGCCCAAAATCATGCTGACTATCTCTAATCAATTTTTGCCTCTCTAAATGTCCATAAATCCTATCTTTTATAACCACCTCCAACAATTTACCAACAACCAATGTCGGACTCACAGATCTATAGTTCCCCAATTTCTCCTTACAACCTTTCTTAAATAAAGGTACAACATTAGCCACCCTCCAGTCATCAGGCACCAATAGATGATGCAAATATTTCTGCAAGGGGTCTCACAATTCCCTCCCTTACTTCCCACTAAATTCTGGGATACATTGGATCAGGTCTCGGAGATTTATTCACCTTTGTATTCTCGAAGACCTCCTGAACTTCCTCTTCTGTAATGTGAACTGCTTCTAAAACATCAAAATTTATTTCTCTGCATCCTCTAGACTCCTTTTCTTTCTCCACAGTAAAAACTGACACAAAATATTCATTTAGTATCTCTCCCATCTCCTGGGGTTCAACACAAAGACGACCTCTCGATCTTTAAGGAAGCACTACCCTGTCTCTAGTTACCCTCTTGCTCTTCATGTATTTGCAGAATCTCTTTGAGTAATCCTTAACCCCATCTGCCAATGCTATCTCATATCCCCTCTTTGCCTTCCTTATTTCTTTCTTAAGAATGCCCTTACACTGTTTATATTGATTAAGAGATTCAATTAAACCTAGTTGTCTATATCTAAAATAAGATTCTCTTTTATTCTTGACGAGAACCTCAATATCTGTAGGTATCCATTGTTCCTTAATCTTATCAGCCTCACTCTTCACTCTAACAGGAACATAATGCCTCTGAACTCTGGTCATCACACACTTGAAAGCGTCCCTCTTGTCAGTTGTCTTTTTAAGTGCGAACTCTCTACTCCAGTCAATTTGTGAAAGTTCTTGTCTTATACCATTAAAATTTGCCTTAGTCCAATTAAAGACTTTAACTTTTGTGAAAGGCTTATCCTTTTCCATAACCATTTTGAAACTAATAGAATTACGATCACTAGATCCAAAGTGTTCTCCCACTTTTACTTCAGTTGCCTGCTCTGCCCTACTGCCCACTGTGGGCATCCAGTCCCTATACACTAGTATCCCTCACGCAGATATCCTAAAAACCCTCCGCTTCTTCCTCTCCCGCAGGCCAACCAGTCCCCCTCAATCGACACCCTAATCCATCAAATGGAACTTGGCCTTGACATCAACAACTTTTCCTTTAACTCCTCCCACTTCCTACAAACTAAAGGCGTGGCCATGGGCACTGGTAAGGTTCCGGGCTACGTCTGCCTCTTCGTAGGATATGTAGAACAGTCCCTCCTCCTCCGCTACATCAATGGCTGTATCGGTGCTGCCTCATGCTCCTGTGAGAAGATTGAATAGTTCATCAACTTTACTAACACCTTTCAGCCCAACCTCAAGTTCACCTGGACCATCTCTGATACCTCTCTTTCCTTCCTGGATCTCTCCATCTCCATCTCTGGTGACTGCCTCGAAACTGGCGTCTATTTCAAGCCCACCGACTCCCACAGCTACCTGGACCACACCTCCTCTCACCTACTCCTGCAAGAATGCAATCCCCTACTCCCAATTCCTCTGCCTCCGCCTCATCTGCTCCCAAGATGGGGCGCTCCACTCCTGGACATCCCAGATGTCCTCCTATTTCAAGGACAGCAACATCCCCCTCTGGTGATCAAAAATGCCCTCAACCCCATCTCTTGTGTTTCCCGCACTTCTGCCCTCACACACCCTCCACCAAACACAAGTAAAAACAGGATTCCCCTTGTCGTCACGTATCACCCCACCAACCTGCGCATCCAGCACATCATTCTCCGCCACTTCCGCCATCTACAATCCGACTCCACAGCCAAAGAGATATTTCCCTCCACACCCCCATCTGCCTTTTATTGGGACCGCTCTCTCTCCAACTCCCTCACCAGCTCCACCCTCCCCACTAACCCTACCACACCCAGCACCTTTCCCTGCAACCACAGGAAGTGCTACACCTGCCCCTACACCAGCCCCCTCACCTCCGTCTGAGGTCCCAGATAAAGTTTCTGTATCAGACGGGTTCACCTGCACATCCTCCAACCTGGTCTATTGTATCCACAGCTCCCAATGCGGCCTCCTCTACATCAGTGAGACCAAGCGTAGATTCGGTGACCAATCATGGAGCATCTGTGCTCTGAACGCTATAACCAACAACATCTTCCAGTTACCAACCATTTTAACACCCCCCCCCCAACTCCTTGGGTGACATGTCCATCCTGGGCCTCCTCCAGCGTCACAGCGAGGCCACATGCAAACTGGAGAACAACACCTCATGTTCCACCTCAGGTGCCTACAGCCCAACGGCCAGAACATAGAATTCACCAGTTTCAAAATCTCCCCAAACCCTCATCCGATGTGCAACCCTCCCTCTCTTATCCCCACTTCTTTGACCTGACTACTTGTCCATCTTCTTTCCCACCCTTCCCACTGACCAATCCCCATAACCCCTGCCTGCATCTACCTATCACCAGTCCACCTACCTTCTCCCAACTCCACCCCTCCTCCTTCTATATATTTCTGAGCTCCCTTCCCCCTCCCTCGTCCTGATGAAGGGTCCCAACCTGAAATATCAACTTTCCTGTTTCTCCAATGCTGCCTGGCCTGCAGTGTTCCTCCAGCTCCACATAGTATTGCCCATAAGAAGATCTAGTTTTGCTCCTTCTCTAGTAGGAGCATCACCATATTAATAAAGAAAATGTTCTTGAACACATTTAACAAATTCTTCGCCATCCAAACCTTTAACGCTATGGTGGGCCCAGTCAATGTTTGGAAAGTTAAAATCCCTCACTACTACAACCTTATTACGCTTACATATGCCTGAGATCTCCCTACATATTTGTTTGTCAATTTCCTTCTAACAACTGGGTGGGGGGGGTGCGATAGTACAATCCCTTCAAGATGATCTTTCCTTTCTTATTTCTAATTTCTACTTATATTTTCACTGGACTAATTGACGTGCTCGCTTCACTTTCAGAACTTTCCCTACCAATCTTTCTATGTGCACTGCAACTTAGAATTCCTCCGCTCCCTTTCTCTATCTGTATAAAATCTCTCTTAACAGAATGAGCAAATGTCCCTGCTGAGATACTGGTTCCTTTCCATCTTCCCATCCTTTTTGAACAGGTCTTTCCTATGCCAAAAGACATTCCGATTATCCAAAACCCTGAATCGTTGGACAATACATCATCGCTTCAGCCATTGATTCATCTCTTTTATCCTTTTGTTCCTTCTCTCGTTTGGGTTTGGCAGTATGAATAAACCAGAGATTACCACATTTAAGGTTCGGCTTTTTAATCTTCTACCTAACATCTTAAATTCACTCTGCTGCTTTAATCTTTTCCCTAAAAATGTCATTTCTACCAATGTGTACAATAATTTCCAGCTTCTCAATCTCACCTTTAACAATATGCTTGAAACGCTTAAAGACATCCTTTAAAGCACCAGGAAAGCAGCAAACCATCCTAAAATTACACTCAGAGCCATAGAATCTCCTGTCTATCCCCCACACAGAAGAGTCCCCTATAACAATAAGTCTTTTAAAGTTTGCCAAACGCTGCCTAACATAAGAATCATTCCAAGTGTCCAATAAGTGACTGCTCCTTCCATTTTCCTCAGAGAGATTATCCCCTTCAACAGTTCCAGAAACTGAATATCTATTTGGTAGAGGAATAGCCACTGGAGACTTTTGAACTACGTTTTTACCTTTACAGACAGCTCTGTATAAAAACTTTTCAAAATCTACCAGCCAGTTCACTCTGTGCCTTATATATGCTCTTAATACCATTAAACCTAAAAAAAAGGAACTTCCAATAACACCTGATATATCAAATAAACTATCTTTCATTACCTACAAAAAAAATGTCAAAATGGGAAAAAAATTTAAAACATAAAAATCTTAAATAAAAAGTTAATTAGTTGATTAACTCAATAAAAAAAATTCTGAAGAAGGGTCTAGACCCGAAACGTCAGCTTTCTGCTCTTCTGATGCTGCTTGGCCTGCTGTGTTCATCAGCTCTACACCTTGTTATCTCTCTTCCTTTCAATAAATTCCTTGAAGAGAAAAAAAATTCTCCAGAGCCAAACACGTATAGGACTCCCCAAAATGAAAACGCGACTCCTTATTTTAAAAAGGACTGTTCAGCTTTGGCCATATGTGGTACGTTCATTTTGTAATCTGTGCCTCCATTTATAAAGTGAACAATCCTTTACAGCCGTCTTCTCAACTCCTCCAGCCACTTTCAAAAACTTGAGTACATAAAGCAACATGTTTCCTACTTCCTGCAACCCACTGAAATTGCAACATTTAGTTTGCATTGAATCTCTTCATTCTTTTTACCAAAATCCATCACTCCACATTTTTGTTAAATTTGATCTATCATGTGACTGTCTATTCCACCAATCTATGCTGTCCTGAAGTCTATTACTATTCTTCTTGCTATTTTGTACATTTTTGTATTTTGTATCAGCGTAATCTCTATAATTATATCCCACGTGACCAAAATTAGCACACTAAAACACCAAAAAGAATAGCGGACCAATACTGACCCCTGAAACATTACGGAACATCATCCATTTGGCTGAAAAACATCAACTGATGACTATTCTCTGCTTTCTGTCTCTTAGGTAATTTTGTATTCATGCACTGACAATGTCCCTTCGATCCTACAAGTTTCAAATCCATCAAGTATGGCATCTTTTATACAATGGCTTCTTAAAGTCCATACACAAAACATTGACTACATTACCATCCACATTATTTCATCAAAGAACTTAACAAAATTAGTCAAACCCAGCCTGTTTTCAGAAATCTGTGCTGACTTTCATTCATTAAACCCAGTTTTTTCAAATGCCTATGAATTTGGTCTTTAAATCTTCTGCAGCACCTGGTATCAGTCAGACTGATCAGTAGTTGCTGGAGTGAGAGCAGGATTGCAACAGCAACAATTCTCACACGTCACTCCCATAATTTTCTAATCAGAATTATTAGATGCCTGTGAAGCAAGGGGGGCTTAAACCTGGGTCTCCAGGATCAAAGATAGGGACACTACCACTGCATCACACAAATTCTTCACTACCTGCACTATTAAAGAAAAATTGGAAGGTTGTGGACAAAGCCACATAATTTCTGGAATAAAAACAAAGTTGCTGGAAAAGCTCAGCAGGTCTGGCAGCATCTGTGAAGGAGAAAACAGAGTTAACGTTTCAGGTCCGGTGACCCTTCCTCAGAACTCACATAATTTCTGCCCTTATTTTTCTCAATAACCTAAAATGCCTTCTATCTGGGCTAGATGATTTTTCTAACGTAAATACTGCTAAACATTTAGATCTCCTCGTTATCTGTTTTTATTGTGTTCAATTTCTCTGTTTCCTTCAAATAAGAAAGGTGTCAAGTCTGACTATTGTGACAAATACAATCAAGATTTAATTTAAGCAATGTTTAAAAATCTCAGGGAGGTTTAAATTAGATAGGCAATGAAAAATAATTAGAAACAGCAGTTGTAACTAAAACATTTAAATAATTGACGGATTAAATCAGGGAAAACAAATTATTTCAGCATCCTCCCTATTATAATTAATGCTTTTGAGTTAAAACTACATATCAAGATCTTTAGATAGCAATGTTCGCAGTAGAATTTTTTGTCTTGATTTAAAATGCTTATTGCATATATGACTATTTGGAAAAAGACAAACAATAGGCCATCTGGTACATTAATATAACCTCCAAGAAGACAAAGGGCCAGAGGGACTTGACAGAGTGGCCAAATGTAGATTTACATGTGAAATTTATTTCAATAAAATCGTCTCAAACCCAACATTTCTATAATATACACAACTCTTCTATTAACTTTTCACAGACCTTTTTAACTATTGTAGTTGTCTTTTTTATTTCTACTAAGACCAGGATGATACCTTGCCTTATAATGCTCATAACTGCACACACACTGGTTGATCATTAAACATAAAACATAACAGAGTCAAGGCTGGGAGTTAGTAAATAAGTTCATCAAAACGTATCCTTCTAGAACCTAGCTCTATTGTTACAGCATTAAGCACCTGCAACATTAATGTGTTTGCTATCTGTGACAATGTAACGATCTTTCGAGGTGTAATTTGTCCTGTTTGTGTTTGAAGAGAGGTTTAAGGCAGAGGTATCAAGCTGGCTATTGAAAATCCAGAAAGTAAACAGCTTGTGAGGCCTTGTCTTTTTTTAAAAGAGAGGTTGGAACAATATATGCAGCCTGAATGGATGTGGTCAAGCTCTCACAAAACCAGGATTTTTAGTTTTAGCTTTCAATATTTGTGCTGGGGTCTTAAAGAAGTTGGAAGCAATTTCGTCCCTCTCTTGGTTACAGCTAAAAACTGGGTGTTTCTTCCTGCTGCTAGAGTTGCATATGGGACAATATGTTTTCTGAATTTTCTTTTTGCTAAGAGTGTGTTTACGGGAAGTTGCTAAATTGGAACAGTTAATTAGCATTTTGTTAAGCATTTCAATAGAGTTACAGCTAAGTCAATTCTTCTGCTGTATTTTAACTATAGTGTATGAATAAAGTGTGTTTTGCTTCAAACTTCCTAGTTTGATCAGTCAAAATTGCATCTGGAATGCAATGCCTTACAATTATCTTTAAAATAAGAAAAAGTCAAGTTCCAGACTCACTCGGAGTAAGAAACACTTTGCTTTCTCTCCGCATTCAAAATATGTGGAAATAAACCCTCTCAAACAACATATTTAATGCCTCAGCAATACATTACGATCTGATCAGTGGCTGTTAATATTTAGAAAGAAATATCAGACCACTGTTTTAACCAATACAACTACAACACAAGGTTTCAAGTTTTCAAAACGACTTAAATAAGAACTATTAATCAATGTAATTTATAACCACTCACATTATGATGTCAGTTTTACTTCTTACTTAATACAAGGAACTTTCTTATACTTGGTGTCTTAAAGTTATTCAGTTCTGTTGGGACCACCTAAATGTATGCCATAATCCCCTGGAACTTCACTTTAATTCTTCTCATTGATCCACTTATTCTCAGTGAATCGATTCTTACTTATTACATCTTGGATTTGGTGCCTCAGAATCCCACCTTGGTCGTTTTCTCAACACTTCCCAC
>JAHRHZ010000019.1:50522876-50534483 GCA_024137785.1 Ginglymostoma cirratum | reverse complement strand
AGGCCCGAAACGTCAGCCTTCCTGCTCCTCTGATGCTACTTGGCCTGCTGTGTTCATCCAGCTCTACACCTTGTTATCTCAGATCCTCCAGCATCTGCAGTTCCTACTATCTCTGAAACAACTTCCACGTTCTGTTTCCTCACTAAATTCAAACTGACATTAAATCCTCCTCATATTCCACATGATGAATGAAGAAGTTAGCTTTTTCTAGATTTACAGTGCAGGCCTGACAACTGCCATTTACTTTTCTGAAGAAGGTGCAGACCCGAAACGTCAGCCTTCCTGCTCCTCTGATGCTGCTTGGCCTGCTGTGTTCCTCCAGCTCCACACCTTGTTATCTCAGACTCCAGCATCGGCAGTTCCTACTATCTCTGCCAATTACTTTAGCTACCTTCTCTCCGCGAGCTGCAAGCTGTACACATCAAGTCCAGGCTATGTCTAACTCTCTCAGCAAAAGCCAATGTAAATTGAAACCAAGACATAGATTTTACAACTCTTCAGGTTTTATTGAATGTTTTAAAATAATTTAGGTGTTATTCCCAAAACAAAAAACAATTGCATCCATTTGCACCAAAAGTCCCACTCTTAAGTCATACATTGTTAAAGCAGTTGCATCTGTTTTTATGCTTTTATCTTTCTAGCTGTTAACCTTCGAAGTCAATGTGAGCCCAACCTCGTAAGTGTCACAATATCCAAGCTTATTTGAATTGCATTTAGTGCATTGTCTACATTAAAAACTTTAATTCCAAAAGCAAACAGGGTGATGAATCACACAGAGCTCTGGTGTTCCCTGCAGCCTTATGGCAGAGAGAGGACAGCACTGTCTATGGCCAGGGTCAAGGTCACTGTGACTCTAACGTTGAGCAAAACTGAAGCTTCTAAGCTTGAATAGGTGATATTTTGAACATATTCATCCATTGCTGCATTGGGGAAGGGGGAACAGATCCCTGTAAGTGAAGAAAAGTGAGTTCCTGGTTATCTTTAATAGAACAGGCATGTGGTTTTGCCTGAACAGAGGAATTTTCAACGATGGAGGGAGCCATGGACAACATCCTCATGGCTCACCACTTTTAACAGGTAGAGGCTGAAAAATCACGTCACCATTCCATCATTGTGCAGTAGGTGTGTGCCATACCATCATGCCTGTGAACACTCACTACGGTGTCAGCAGCCATGACGCCCTCATCCTGAGGCTCTCTACTTCGCTGTTGTTTTCAAAACACCATGTTGAACCAGGGGATGGCAACTCAGTCAAGGGACGGCCCAGACCACATGAATGCTGACTCCCTCACCACCACTCGACCTACAAGGTCAAAAGTTGGCATATAGCAAAAGCCAGACAACCACCAGATCATCATGGAGCAGACTGACAGTGCGTTTAAGCAATGGTTTCACTGACTACACTGATGGGGAAACCTTCAATACTCACTGCAGCATTTCTACAGGGTCATGATGGTCTTCTGTTTCCTCCGCCACATGGTGATTAGGAGAGAACAAAACCCTCCACGAGGCCTCCAGAGGCCAACTTAGTGAGAGGAGGAGAAGGTCAAGCCAGGGAAGAGATATCTAGGACCTCTTCATGCCCTATGGGCTGTTCCTAGAAACATGCTTAGACTCGGGTTCTTTTAGGAGGTCACCTTTACACCACCATACCTTACTGTTACCCGACTTACCGATGAGCTGCAATATCTCAACATGGCATGCTTGAACCCCAAATCCTGCAATAAAAGCCACTAAAAAAAAATTAACCACGATATTAAATCCAATTATCCCTGTACTCTGCAGAATTTAATGGCAGTTCAGAGATTAAACAGACTCCATGCATCTCTCAGGTCTCTGGAAAGCTATTGACTAAACCCTGAGGTGAACAATTTCTTGTTCACAGGTACGCAGCACAAGGACAAAGGCACTACTGAGACCCAACCTCTTGTGCTTACATCCACCACCTCCACATGGCCCCTCACTTGGCCCACATTCCACCCCTTAACATTCTTCAGGGAGCCAGTGTCAATCCCTGAGCATATTACCAGCAGCAGCCACATCTCCTGGGGGTGTTGCAGGATACTGCCAGAGTTATTGGCCTCTGATTGAACGGTAGCTCTCAGAAGTTCGATTTCTGTCCCTCTGGTGGTGGAGGGGGTGTAGAAGGGGCATTAATCTGACTGAGGCCCTATTGCGATTGTGAAATATTGTATTATGATCCTCTTTTACTAACTCACTCCCAAGCATTCTATGCTTACAATACTGCGTTTCCATTCATTCGTTCTTAACTCATTACTAACTCACTCACAAGTGCACTATGTTTACTATGCCGCATTTCCATTCACTCATTCATAAAAATGCGTTTTGGTAGTACATTTTACCCTTACAAGATAAACTAAGTTAAAACACCCTTCCATACCATTACTGCTTCTTTACACCTTTCAATTCTTATCAGCCCCATGTTGCAAGCAGTGCTTACACCAGTTTCTGTATCAAAGGCTGCTCCTGAATAAGTGTTAACATTGTAAGCTACTCAGAACAATGCCATCCCCGCCACTGTGTCTCCATAACTCACTCAAAACTATGGAAAGATTATAATATTAAATTAGCCCTTAGTAACCGTCTCTCAGGACCCGAACAGGCTGCAGGACATCAAACAGTTTCCCCCACTAGCATGTACTTTTTAAGAACATATATTAAATCGGGCCACTAGCCCCTCTGAGAAACTTTCCATTAAAACAGTAGTTCCGTGAAACTACATGAATGAATGTGTAAGAACTATCAAAACCGGCAATAGTAAATGAAATCTCACAGCCAAGCTGCGGGAGATCAATTTAATATCCTCCATACTTTAATTTAGTACAGATATAATCTAAATAAGTGATAAATTATACAGGTCTAGTATTTCTACTAACATTATTAGCTTTAAAGACAAAAGGACTAACACCTCTTAATTACGCAAGGTCAGACCGGGCAGACATTCTAATCCCATCAGGAGTAACAGTCAGCATTTAGCAAGTGCTTTAACTATCTCCTGCTTCCCCAGGACAGCTCTCACACAAACCTGGTGTACAATAGGTACAACTACGTGACACTATAATGTTCAAATTTTAATGTATGCAAAAACTGTGTACAAAAGAGACTACTGTAAAACTGTATTTTGGATTCCATCACTGCCTCGAACTGTGCCATTGTGGGTGCTCCATAACGAGGCTATTTTCGCCACTCACCAATTTCGGTCGTTATTGAACATGTTCCCACAACTTGGCATAGTCGGCAGGATCACCAGGGACACCATCAAAATTGACCGGTCACTGACGCTATTCCAAAGGTAAGAAACGTCCTTCCTAAAGTCATGACCTAGTCCCTGAATGCAATTCCGAACTCCCATTTGGCCATTTTTCCAATCCCCTCATGCCCAGACCTCGAGTGCTCCAAATCGGCTGAAATTGCCTATGATGCGAGTATTTGGGTGACTATGAGCGACCCCAGTAAGCTGCCCATAACCTCTAAAAGGTGGACTGGCCCCTCCTGACATAACCGAGGAAGAAATGCTGCAGCAGTTACAAAACTACATTGAAGTACAGTTCTTCGGGAAAACCCTAACCAAAATCAAGCAGAAATACGATATTCCCAAAGGACCACGGACCCTCGATGACATAAATTGGTCTGGGGAGAAACAAACTTGGAAATCAGAAGCTTGAGAAAGAAAACATGAAACTGAAAGACAAGATAACAGTCCTGTCAGTTTCTTCTCCAGTTCCTAAGCCCATACACAATTTGTATCCAACTACCAGTGACATCCAGAAAGTGGTTCAGCAAAACCAAGCTATTGCCCTTGGGAAACAGAGGGTCTAGAGTGATGGGTCCTCTACCGGTGAAAGCGATGAGGACTGTATATCCCTGGCACCACTGCTGTCGACCCTTAAAACCAAGAAGGCAAAAATAGAGAAAGTGGTAAGGCAACAGGTTAGAAGGTGGCACTGAGGTGGATGGTCCATTTTACTGGAACAAAAAACACCCTGTGCATGGACCTGTGACACCTGGGAACACAGACAAGTGGTTTAAAGAAATGCCTCACCCAAAAAAAGGGCCAATGAAAACACAGGAAGGCTGAGACTGGTTAAGGGGAACTTACACGCTCCATCCCTGGGATGGGCTACAGATTCTCAATGTCATTGTCACTGAAAGAGAAAGATGCCTTCTCCATGAGGCAATGAAATGTGCCCTTGGAGAGTACGAGCAGGAGCTGTAAGCTGGGCTGGACAGCAATAAAACATTGGTTACAGGGGTATAGTCCGCCTAAGACCGATTGGACAAAAGTCACAGCTTCCTGCCAAAAAGCTACAGTGGAAGTCCCAGAATACAAGGAAAAGTTTAGGACAACCTAGAAAGAGAATGCAGGAATCCCAGATGTGCAGGACGACAGGGATTTTGAAGGTTACATACAGGGCAAATGAGACAGGCGCCCAGCAACCCTGGAAAGACCCGAGACAAACGCCCAGGGAAGTGTCACATCTATAGGAAGGAAGGCCAGGGGGTGCTGGCAAAGGGGAAAAGGGTGAAGTCACCCTATAAGTAATAAGGAAGAGGAGGCTCCGAAAACTGGGAGTAAGACCAATCTTCTAGAGCAATTTAAAGAGCTAACCACACAAATGAAGATGACAAAAAACTGAGAGTGCTCACCCTGTGCCCCATTACGTTCCTACTGGCTTTGTACCAGTGGAAGGGAAAAGGACTGTATGTGACCATTTGGGTGGACATTCAGTGCCTTTTGGACACAGGAGCAGAGTTGACATGCCTACCCCAGAGAATGAGACCAAACCCGCGCTAGATGGGACAGTGAGAACAGCTTACAGAGCAAGAGCTGACAGGATCAAAATTAAAAGGACTAAACCCATGAACATTGCATTTGGCCCACACGAAGTAGTAATTTTATCCTCACCCATCTAAATTCGTCTTACATTTCGATGATGGACAGATAACATGGTCCATCAGAACCCTATAAAGGGAAGGATAAAGGGAAGAATAAAAAGACCATCCCATCTGAGTTAAAGACAAGGATGACTGTGGGGTTACCCGCGACTTTTACATGGACACTTCCACATTGCACTAAACAGCACCCCATCAGCCTGATGTCTATTGCAGGAATCCGTTCAATAATTCAGAGGTTAGAGGAGAAGGGGACCTTGGTAAAAACCCACAGCACCTCTAACAGCTGTCACTACACACCACACCATCATAGCCTGCGCAAAAGGCAAGTAGGGAATAGAGATTAACTATACATTACAGGAAAGCAAATCAATGCACGGATCAAAAGGTCCTACTAGTAGCCGACCCCTTTACTATATTCGGTGTCTTAACACCAGACCACAAGTGGTTCTCAGTCATAGATATGGCTAATGGCTTCTGGTCAGTACTCCAAGCACCTGAAGCACAAGTTGTGGTCTGCCTTTACTATACAGCAACAACAGTACACATAGACCTGACTCCCACAGGGATTCCACAACATCCCGACTGTCCACCATGTGGCCTTACAAAACCACTTGCACAAAATGCTGCCAATTGAGTCAGTTATCATTCAGTACATGGATGATATACTGATAGCCTCAGAAAGGGAAAAGCAACATGAGGTAGGCCTTAAGACCTTCCTAAACCACCCGCAATGAAAAGGTCATAAGGCCAGTCTTGTAAAGGCTCAGATCACCGATGGGAAAATTATGGAAAGTTTATAATATTAATTAGCCCTTAGTAACCTTCTCTCAGGCTGCACAATATCAAACAGTTTCCCCCACTAGCATATACCTTTTAAGAATACATATTAAATAGGGCCACTATCTCCTGTGAGACATCCTAATCCCATCAGGGGGAACAGCCAGCATTCAGCAAGTGCTTAAATTATCTCCTGCTTCCCCAGGTCATACGTCACGCAAACTTGTGTACAGTAGGTACAACTATGTGACAACGTAGTGCGAAAATTTTCAGTTATATAAAAAAAAATACATAAACAGGCTACTGTAAAAGTGTTCTCTGGATTCCATCGCTGCATCAAACTGTGCTACTGAGGATGCTCAATAAAGAGGCTATCTTTGCCACTCAACAATCTTGGTAGTTATTGAACGAGAACCCACACTGTCCAGATAAGTGACTGAAACAAACGCAGGAAATGCTGGAGAAGCTCAGCAGGTCTGGCAGCATCTGTGCGGAGAAAAATAATGTTTCAAGTTTGATAAGACGTGTTCAGAACTGAAAGGTGCAGGGAAACTGGTGGTTTTTATGCTGTTCATAAAGGGGGAGGAGGAGGAAGGGGGACAGATGGTGTGGAGGTCCAGTGCAAAAGACAAAGGGGTCGCTGATTGGGTTGAAAATGAAATAGAAATGTAAATTAAGGTGTAGTAGGGCGACAGCATGTCCTTTTGGCTCAGAGCGAAGTGAACAAGACACACAAAGACAAGCCCATGGAGCAGTTGGGTAGACAAATATGAAAATGGAGAACAGGAGGTCACGTAGTCAGGCTCTGAAGTTGTGAAATTCAATATTGAGTCCTAGAAGCTGTAAAGAGCCAAAGTAGAAAATGAGGCGTTGTTCCTAAAGTTAGCATTGTGTTTCACTGAAACATTGCATTAGGACCAGGATAGAAGTGGTAGCATGAAGAAGATCACATTGTGAATGGTGAACTAGATTGAAAGAAACACAATTAACTCGCTGCTTCACCTGGAAGGTGTGTTTGGGGCTTTGGAAGAGAGGGGGGAAGAGGTGCATTATCATGCCTTCTGTATTTGCATGGGAAGGTGCAATGGGGAAGTGAGGAAGTGATGGAGGATGGGTCAGAGGAGGGAACAGTCCCTGCAGAAAGTGGACAGTGAGGGGAGGAGAAGGTGTGTTTGATGGTGGCATCCTGCTGCAGATGGTGGAAATAATGGTGGACGATCCTCTCAATCTGCAAACTAGTGGGGTGCAAAATGATTGCAAAGGGAACCCTATGATTCTTCTGGGAAGGAGGGGAATGGGGGAGGGCAGACGTGCAGGTTGGCTGAGGGGTTCCGCCAACTGAATTATCAATTGGGTAAGAAGGAAGCCATGTCAGAGGCAACCTGGTCAAAGATGGCATCATTGGAGCAGATGTGAAGGCAAGAGAGAAACTAGGACAATGTAATGGAAGCCTTGAGGAGATAGGGTGTGAGGCAGTGTAGTCGAGGATACTATGGCAGTCAGAGGGCATGTAGTGAATTTTAGTGGACAGCCAATTCCCAGAGATTAAAAGCCAGAAGTCGAGAAAGAGATGGAGAGAAGGGAGTCAGAAGTGAGAGTTAATTAGCTCAGTTGGCTGGATGGTTGGTGCGTGATGCCAACAGTATGGGTTCAATTCCTCCACTGGCTGAGGTTACCAGGAAGGATTTTCCTTCTCCACCTTGCCTGAGGTGCGCTGACTCTCACATTAAACCACAACCAGTTACTTCTCTACAATGACAGAGCAGCCCTATGGTCTGGTAGAACTATAACAATATTTTTTATTCACTTGTGGGCATCGCTGGCTGGCAGTATTTATTACCCATCCCTAGTTGCCCTTGAGAAGGTGATGGGGAGCTGCCTTCTTGAAGCTTTATCTTGAGGAAGGTGAGAGAAGGATGGAAATTGGAAGCAAAATCAAAGAATTTTTCCAATTCCACACAAGAATAGGAAGCAGCACTGATTATATCATCTATGTTATGGACAAACAGCTACAGGTGAGAGTCCGAGTAGGACTGTAACAAGGAATATTCCACATGCCACATAAAGAGATAGGCATAGCAGGTACACATAGCTGCACACCTAACTCGGAGAAAGTTTGATGAGTTAGAGGAGCAGTTCTTCAAACTGAAAGCAACCTCAGACAGGCAAAGGTGGGTGGTGGTGAATGGAGACTGTTCAGGTCTCTTTTCAAGAAAGAAGCAGAGGGAGTCTTCAGACCAACATCATGGGGAATGGATGTGTAGAGGAACTGCACACACATGGTGACAAAGTGGCAGCTTGGACCAGAAAACTGGGAATTGTGGAACCAACATAAAGTATCAGATGAATACATCAGACTTAAAACATTAACTCTGTTTCTGTCTTGATAGATGCTACCAGTCCTGCTGAGTTTCTCCAACCCTTTCTCTTTGAATTGTTGTGAGAATACACATGATTGGCACCCTGATAAGAACTCAGCCGGAAAGTAGCATAGACCCCAACTGGCTTTAAAGTCACAATCCTGCAAAAAAAGAAGCAAGACACTGTTTGCGTGCTGCCTGTCTCAGTGGGACCAGATCATGTATCTCAACCCCTCTGCCCTGAAAAACAAAGCAATCTCACACTAGTTAGTGCATTCAAACTTCATGTCAATAAACCTTGTACAAAATATTATGGAATTATATCCGCAAACATATTAAGTACTAAGTCATCAAAATTAATTCTCCCACATTTGTAAATTCAAATTCATAATCATAAACAGTGAATGTGATGACAGGTTCTACTAGACAGAGGCACATCTGTCGTCTGTTTAATATCCCTACTCCAAAGGATTTCAATGGAAGATAAATATGGAAATTGACTAAAAAGTGTTAGGAAACTCCAAAAGATTGTCTAGGCCAATTCAGCCATTTGTGACTACTTAGGGAGAACAAAACCCAAGCTCATTAAGATGAGAATGCTAATGGCAGGCTGTAACTGAAATTTTAAATGGTACATTTCAATCATTGAATTTCATCATAATCCTGTGTTGTAAAAAGCTATCTTAAATTAACAATGCAGAAGAAAACAGTACCAACATCTCAACAACATTTGCTATTAAGTCAGCACAATTAGAGATCTGGATGGATTTCAGCACGTCAGCTCTCTTGGAGACATGTTTGAATACAGTGAGAACAGATCTATGTTGTTTTTTACTCATGTGCATTAAAAATCCTAAACAAAATGATGGGTTCAGCAATTTATTTTACAAATTACAAAACGTTTATATTGGAAACGGAAATGATAAACAAATGTATATTCTTTCAAATTTGAGGTGACCCGTACAGGAGTCTGAACATATTCAACATCATCTGGAAGAATTTGTTACTACTTGGTTGTATACCAGTAAAACAGCTGAGAAAGATTGTATAAATTAACATAATTAAACTATGGAGATAATTTCCCCTTCCTGTGCTTCCTAGCAACTGTTCAAAAATATTTAGGTTTTAGTGCAGCCAATCATGACTGACTTTAATTTTGACACAAATGCTAACTGATCTTATTACATCTCAAACATAATGGCTAACAGGCAAAGATTGTTCAAGGAAATGTGGCTCCTGCTTACAGTGATCAAGGTAGGTTGGTTGGCCATGTGGCAAATTAAGGGTTCTGTTTAACAGTTATCTAGGTAATCAAGCAGATCTTTAATTCCTCTAACTTTTAACTATTAAGCAAGGTCAGTCCACACCCTCCTACATCTCTGACTCAAACTCAGAATGGGACCTTTTTTGGAGTTTTCCAAATACCAGGTAATTGCCCACCGGAAGTTTCCCATATCACTGCCCACCCCCCTCTCTCTATTTATTTCAGAGACCCCTTCCCCTCCCCCATTTCTGAAGAAGGGTCCCAACCCGAAATGTCAGCTTTCCTGTTCCCCTGATGCTGCTTGGCCTGCTGCGTTCCTCCAGCTCCACACTGTGTTACCTCTGACTCCAGCATCAGCAATTCTTACTATCTCCAGTCTATGCTGTTGCAACAGTGTCTTCTTATCAGATTATTTGGGGCATTTTCTTTGAAATAGTTGCAGAATCATATTGACAACAGATTTTTCAATGTAAGTAGGCTGGAATTCAACAATTACGGGTAGGATGCCTGCCACTAGTTTATGTTACATGTGAAACACAAATTATTGCTTGATTCAAGGTGCTTTCTTACGATATACAGCATGCCGACAACAAAGCTGACATAACTATGAATGCATTTCAATTGCTCCCGGTGTAATATGTGATCTAGCTGCAGTGATTATTAACTTACATTACTGTGCCTTAACAAATTGATTTTGTCCATGCAAAGGCCTTGAGAGGAACATCAGTAAATGGTAATGAAAAGGACCCTAAGCAGAGGGAGGATAAACAAGTTGAAATCATCCATCATCTTTCTGCACATTCTACACATTCACTTGGCAAAGATGGGCATTCTGTGCAATTAAGAAACCTGACAAGTGTGGTTGGTAATATTAATGGAGGAACGGTAAATAAATACACTTAAAAGGTGTTCTTCTCTGCTCTGCATTGGAGACTCAGACCTCTGCATTGACTCTTCAAAATTAAATGTGTTAATGCCTGCATTGAAATAGCAAAAAATGGTCAATGAAATGGATTAAGTATTATTCCATCAACATACCCTACAGCACTTAGTAGGCTTGATTCACGTAAAATTCTCTTTCCAAAAGTTCTTCAGACATTCTACTGTCTGCCGGCATAACTCTAATGGAACAACAAGAAAAACAACAGAATACTGCCGGTGCTGGAAGTAATTCAGGGTTCATGCACTTAACTTCAGTGGGATGCTTCAGCTGTACAGATTATTACAGCAAATGAACTTTGTTAGCAACAAGGCAGATTCATAGAATCTCCACAGTGAGGAAACAGGCCCTTTGACACAACAAGTCCAAACTGAACCACAGAGGATCACACCCTGATCTGTCCCTCTGTAATCCACCTAAATCAACACATCCCTGAACACTATGGGCAATTTAGCATGGCCAATCCACCTAGCCTGCACATCTTTGGACTGTGGGAGGAAACCGGAGCACTCAGAGGAAACGCACACAGACACGGGGAGAATGTGCAAAGTCCACACAGACAGTTGCCCAAGGATAGAATTAAACCTGGGTCCCTGGCACTGTGAGGCTGCAGTGATAACCACTGAACCACCGTGTCCCTCCTGATTAGTGGAGGGCCCGCTGAGGAGACAGATGCAACAGCAGCTAAATTGCCAGTTTCGGTGGGGGGGGGGGGGGACTGGCGGGGGGGGGGGAGGTGTGCAGGGGTATGGATAATCCTTCTATCATGGACGGCAGATGGCAGATTTTTCAGAAGGGATTGTACCTGAAGAGGAGCTTGTGCCATTTAAGGTGCTGGAGGATTGGGCAAAAATCCCCATCAATTAGAATACTGGGCAAGGTCCCAAACTTTTCAAACATAATTAAAAGTAAGGGGGACAGCTCGGCTGAGCTCTAGAAAAAATACAGAAACACAGAGATCGCTGTCTGGAACCATTGTTTCTCCTGGAATCCCCATTTGCACTTCCTCTCTAAAAAGAACAAATCAACCGAACCTAACAGACTCTAGCCCAAGACAGTTATTAACACCTCAGTATACGCAGCACAGTAGGTATGGGGCCTACAGAGACACTGAGCATTCAACTTCAATCAAAATTCATTCACAGATACTCCAGCCATCAGAAAGCCAATTAACTTCAGAAGAGAACATCAAGAGCTTGAAGAAAACTACAGTTTTAGGTGAGATTAGGGCACGGTCAGCATAACTGAGATAACAAGGTGTAGAGCTGGATGAACACAGCAGGCCAAGCAGCATCAGAGGAGCAGGAAAGCTGATGTTTCGGGTCTAGACCCTTCTTCAGAAATGGCTT
>JAHRHZ010000019.1:50509937-50522476 GCA_024137785.1 Ginglymostoma cirratum | reverse complement strand
AAGCCATTTCTGAAGAAGGGTCTAGACCCGAAACATCAGCTTTCCTGCTCCTCTGATGCTGCTTGGCCTGCTGTGTTCATCCAGCTCTACACCTTGTTATCTCAGATTCTCCAGCATCTGCAGTTCCCACTATCTCTCCCAGTCAGTATAACTGTTAGCCCTGATCTCACCAGAAGGAAGAGCCTTTTTCAACAGGAAGCTTCTGTACCAGTAGCTTTCCCAAAGCCTTTCAGTCCCAACAAGCAACTTCTGAACCAAGAACCACATAGGCCAAACCGACAACCGAAAAAAAGGAAAACCCAAACCAAGGGCCTCAGCGGAACAAAAGACACCCGAGAGAGGGAAGCCAATCAGACCTTCCCGAACAAGAGCTACCAGACACAGGCCTGTTGCGAGCTAAGAGAACTGACAGCAAGAACCTCAGCACTTTAAAACCACATTTTCCTAAGTGGTGAGCTGAAACTCCCCAGACCCCAAATAGCCAACAGGGAGGGAAAGGTGGGTGGTGACAGTCCATGGGCAGCTCAATGGTAGGAAGCCTGATTAAAGTTTCTCTAATTAAAACTGTTGTTTTCAAGTCCTAAATGTGTATAATCTAGCTAATAAAGTATTTAATAGTATTCTTGTTCTCTGTATAGTTGATTGTGTCAATTGTCCTGTTTCTTGCCTTTACCTATATTTCTCGTATTATACTTACTTTTCAGTATTTAAGTAAATGCAGAGGTTCTTTTGCCCTGAAACACTTGTCTACTGTCTTACTCATTTCACATTCCCTAAATAAGTCCAGTGTCTAGAACCAGGGAAATCTGGGGGTGATTCGAACCACTTAAAAATCAGAAAAGAACTGATTGCAAACCAAAACCTTACACTGTCCTTTCAATTACTCTGCAAACTCTTCAGAGTCACCGTTGTAGGACAAACCTGGGCATAAACACTGGGACTGTAGTACAAGAATGTCAGGATCACTATTGTCATTGACATATATACCCCTTTCAAACAAATCTACTTTACAGATGAAAGAAGCAACTACGTCATCCACTTCGAAAAGATCAAAGCAACAGAAATGAATGGTACCTGCACATCCTCCCTTTCCAGTCATAAAGACAGAAACAAAATGCAATGGAAAGTTAGAGATAACAAGGCGTGGGGCTGGATGAACACAGCAGGCCAAGCAGCATCATCGGAGCAGGAAAACTTGACGTTTCGGGCCTAGACCCTTCTGCTTGGCCTGCTGTGTTCATCCAGCCCCACGCCTTGTTATCTCGGATTCTCCAGCATCTGCAGTACCTTTTATCTCTGATACAATGGAAAGTTAAGCAGGGCATGCTTTTCGTGAAGTGACAAATGAAAATAGAGACAGATTCAGATCTCAACTCAGCTGTTCTTACTAACAGTCCTAATAAAATATACACAACAGCCAAAACTGGTTGCATCAAAATGCTGTCCCCCAAAACCAGCACTGTAATATTTTCGAATTAGATGCTGTCACATTGAACCTCTTAACTGAAAATATAATGATTCATCCGAATAAAAAAATTCTTTGTGTGCCTTGGAGATTAGATGAAGAAATGTGATTAACTGCCAAAGTCGTAACATAAATTGGAGTCTGTCACATTTATAGCATCACAATTATCTTACAATGGTCTCAACCACAGTTTAATGATTGTAATTTTCCTGCTCAAATTGGCAGTGGTGTTCTGATGAAATTTGTGAGGTATAAAAGTGAATAAACACAAACAAGAGCTTGACTTCACATCATTTTCAGTTTTTGGCTACATACATTTAATTAATCATGCAATTCATCCTGTGTGGGTAATGTTAGCACTTACTGACTACAAATTGCACTGTGCTCCACCAGCAGTAATTAACATTTTGCTACAGGTCCTATTAAAGCCAGCTGTAAATGAATATCACACTTCAGCAAAAACATTAATTAAAGCAACTATTAGGGTGGGTTTTGTTTGAATAAGTAAAACTGGAATCACCAACACTTTTTTTTCCCCAGGTAATAGAGAGCCAAACTTAAAAAAAAACACTTGACTGATTTATGGCGTTTTGAACTGAACCTGCGCATAAATATCATTTTTGATTAAATAAAAATCTGTTGTGTGTCATCTCTCCAATATCTCTTACTTTGATGTAATACCTCATACATCAAGAATTACTTAATTAATAAATATTCCCATAAAAACAAAATGCAAATTTTATTATTTATTTCAGTTAAAAAAAGCAAGAATTTTAAGTAATCAATGCTAGACAACTCCTTACAAAGCAGAATTTCATCTCAATTAATTTTAAAACTTAAATGTTAAATATAAAGGCAGATGAATATGCATATTAATACGTTCTATTAAGTGTTGATGACCTCCAGTTACAAGTTTGGCATCATTACTCCTAATTGTTGTTGGTAAAGAATGAAAAGAAAGGGACGTAAGACTGAAAAATCCATGCACCACAATTCAAACAGCTATGTTAGCATTTCTTCGTATGTTGCAGTACGTCCAGATCTGATTCATAAGTTATCAAAACTGACACCAATATGATAGGCATTTTGATCACACTGCTGCAAATTCAGGCACATCACTGCTCCACCAAAATACTATGTCTAAACTACCTTCAGAAGGAAGCAATCCTTTCCAAAAGTCTCTTTTCTGTTACTGAAGCTCTATCGAACAGAAGCACTATTGGGATGTTCTTTTCCTCACTGACAGGCTCTCCCTTGTCAGCAGAAATTCACTTGGCAGCTGACTGTGCATCATAAATAACAGCAACTAACAGAAGAATGTCAGAAACAGATGGGTACAGCAGGGTGGCAGAAATACCATCCACTAGTAATGACCTGGAAAACGCAAAGCCAGTTCTGTTCCCCGACAAAGTGAATTTAAACATCAAGTCACATTCACTTATCGTCTGAGGGCTCAGTGACTTACATTGGCTCCTCTTCTGGCAAGCCTCAATTTTAAAATATTCAGCCTGGTTTGGATCTGCACAATCTTGGCTTGTCATTTCTGCAACATCCTTCAGCCCTACAAACCTCCTAGTTTTCTTTTTATTCATTCACTAGATGTGGGTTTTGCTGACTAAGCTGATGCGCATTGCCCTTCCCTAACTGCACTTTTGGGTTCTTACAATTCTGGTCTCTCATACCTATCCTACTCTCACACTTTATCATTAGCAGCCATTCATTTCAGTGCCTAGGCCCTGGGATGTTGTCCCTAAACCTCCCTGCTTCTCTACCTCTCTCCCTTCTGTTAAGACACACTTAAAATGCTCTTTTGTCCCTCCTACTATCTCCTCATGTGACTTCAAGTCAAATTTTGTTTGCTAACAGTCCTGAGATGTTTTCCTATATGATTGGTGCTTCATGAGTGGGAAGCCGGAGGACTGGGAATCTTTTAAAGAGCAACAGAAGATAACTAAAAAGGCAATACGCGGAAAAAAAATGAGGTACGAAGGCAAACTAGCCAAACATATAAAGAAGGATAGTAAAAGCTTTTCAGAAAAGAAATAAAATGGATAAGACTAAAACTGGGCCCTTGAAGACAGAAACGGGTGAATTTATTATGGGGAACAAGGAAATGGCAGAAGAGTTGAATAGGTACTTTGGATCTGTCTTCACTAAGGAAGACACAAACAATCTCCTAGATGTAATAGTGGCTGAAGGACCTAGGGTAATAGATGAACTGAAGGGAATTTATATTAGGCAGGAAATGGTGTTGAACAGGCTGTTAGGTCTGAAGGCTGATAAGTCCCCGGGATCCGATGGTCTGCATCCCAGGGTACTTAAGGAGGTGGCTCTAGAAATCGTGGACGCATTGGTAATCATTTTCCAATGTTCTATAGATTCAGGATCAGTTCCTGAGGATTGGAGGGTGGCCAACGTTGTCCCACTTTTCAAGAAAGGAGGGAGAGAGAAAACAGGGAACTATAGACCGGTTAGCCTGACGTCAGTGGTGGGAAAGATGCTGGAGTCAATTATTAAAGATGAAATTACGACTCATTTGGATAGCAGTAACAGGATAGGTCAGAGTCAGCATGGATTTACGAAGGGGAAATCGTGCTTGACTAATCTTCTTGAATTTTTTGAGGATGTAACTATGAAGATGGACAAAGGAGAGCCAGTGGATGTAGTGTACCTGGACTTTCAGAAAGCCTTTGATAAAGTCCCACATAGGAGATTAGTGAGCAAAATTAGGGCACACGGTATTGGGGGCAAAATACTGACTTGGGTTGAAAATTGGCTGGCTGACAGGAAGCAAAGAGTAGGGATAAACGGGTCCCTTTTGAAATGGCAGGCGGTGACCAGTGGGGTACCGCAAGGTTCGGTGCGAGGACCGCAGCTGTTTACAATATACATTAATGATATAGATGAATGCATTAAAAGTAATATTAGCAAATTTGCTGGTGACACAAAGCTGGGTGGCAGTGTGAAATGTGAGGCGGATGTTATGAGAATACAGGGCGACTTGAACAGGCTAGGTGAGTGGACGGATGCATGGCAGATGCAGTTTAATGTGGACAAATGTGAGGTTATCCGCTTTGGTGGCAAGAACAGGAAGGCAGATTACTATCTAAATGGAGTCAAGTTAGGTAAAGGGGTAGTACAACGAGATCTAGGTGTTCTTGTACATCAGTCAATGAAAGCAAGCATGCAGGTACAGCAGGCAGTGAAGAAAGCTAATGGCATGCTGGCCTTCATAACAAGAGGAATTGAGTGTAGGGGCAAAGAAGTCCTTCTGCAGCTGTACAGGGCCCTGGTGAGACCGCACCTGGAGTATTGTGTGCAGTTTTGGTCTCCAAATTTGAGGAAGGACACTGTCGCTATTGAGGGAGTGCAGCATAGGTTCACAAGGTTAATTCCTGGAATGGCGGGACAATCATATGTTGAAAGATTGGAGCGATTGGGCTTGTATACACTTGAGTTTAGAAGGATGAGAGGGGATCTGATTGAGACGTATAAGATTATTAAGGGATTGGACACTCCGGAGGCAGGGAGCATGTTTCCACTGATGGGTGAGTCCAGAACCAGAGGACACAGTCTAAAAATAAGGGGTAGGCCATTTAGAACAGAGTTGAGGAAAAACTTCTTCACCCAGAGAGTGGTGGATATATGGAATGCTCTGCCCCAGAAGGCAGTGGAGGCCAAGTCTCTGGATACTTTCAAGAAAGAAATGGATAGAGCTCTTATAGATAATGGAATCAAGGGTTACGGGGATAAGGCAGGAACAGGATACTGATTGTGGATGATCAGCCATGATCATAGTGAATGGTGGTGCTGGCTCGAAGGGCTGAATGGCCTACTCCTGCACCTATTGTCTATTGTCTATAAAATAAGGTTTGCATTGTTGTTATAGAACCCTTAATCCTTTGTACATCTCTCCCTGTATCAGAAAACTTTAGGAAACCTTTTCTGGTCCAGCCCTCATTCACCTTTTCCAACTTACCGCTTCATTTACAACCAAGTCTTTCTGATGGTCTCTAACACATGCAGGTTTTTTTTAATATTAAAGTTTTTGTAGTAATCCAGGGTGTTATGTGATGATTTACGGATGTGAATCAACAAAGTGAAAGCTTGTCAGAGTCACTGCAGGACAATGACAACACCGCCATTGGCTGAACACTTGGTCTTGGATCGGTGAGCTCTGCTGGCAACTGTGATGGTTAACTGACAGCTATATTATGGGCAAGCTGCAGGTCTAACAGATGGTACGTAATAGTGGCACAGCATATCAGACAAAAGACGCTGCTTGATGTCAGCATGGGAATCCAAATCTTTTTCTGCGTAACTACCAGTACACCTGTGCTTAAACAATCCGAAGCTACTCCTCTTCTGCCCTGTGCATCAAGAATCATTTTCTTTCAAGAATACAAATTCACTCTCTATTCGCCATTTATCAACTGAAACAGCCATCCTGAATGCCGTGCACCAGCAGGGTAAACGTATACTGCAACAAAAAATTGCTGGAAAACCTTGGCACTGAACCCTGAAATGTTGACTCTGATTTCTCTCCACAGGTGCTGCCAGACCTGCTGAAATTTTCCAGCAATTTCTGCTTTTGTTTCTGATTTCCAGCATCTGCAGTTCTTTTAGTTTTTGTTAAATATATACTGTACTTTCTGCCGAATAATTGTATTTTTGTGAACAGAAAACATGATGTTTTTACAGAAATTAAATGCTCCCAAACTGAGGAGCCTAATTCTTAAGTATTCTTTGGCAGCATTCTATCTTCTGAGAAGACAGCTTCTGCCGAGGTGGTAACTTCTGTGTCGAATATTACTTAGTGGGGCAGAGCTTCACTCTGCAATGTTCAGTTCCAGGTATATTTGCTGCAAATGAATACTGCAGTGAAGAGGATGTAGGATTCCATTCACTCTGCATCATCTTCTTAACTAGTTGAACTTTATGTTTTTAGAATTACAATTAAAATTAGTTTTATTGTCACAGGTACTCAAGAGTACCTGGAAAAGTTTACAAGTCACCACTAATAGTGCCATCTTAGGTACCAAGGTACCCTAGATACAGATTCTTAAGTATATATTCTGGCAGAGAAAAATTGGAAAAAATAAAAGAAATACAATGTCCAACAATAAATTAGAAAAACAGAGAAATAAAGAGTTCACAATAACCATATGTCCAACCCTGACCATGGGGTTTCACCTTGAGGATGGGAGCTTGAGTCCATGCTGAGGCCAGGAGTTTGACTCTTCCATCAGTCAGCTTCCAAAGATCATGACAGCTGTGACTCAGCAGGTTGTCCATCTTGCTTGCAATTTTTTGTGGTGGGGACATAAATGCCCAGCAGATCTGACTCAGTAGCCAATTCACCGTACTGAGGTCTTTTGGTAATGAACTTGGCTGAGCCAGCACACATATAGGTGACTTAATTTTATATCCATATATATGCTGATGGAATTAATATATTTCAAGACCTTTGCGATGATGACCTTGTTCTACTAAGAGATGCTGGAGGTACATCTGAGGCAGTGAAGATGGAAATTGTTCATTCTTTTCTCCTGCAGCCTTTACAATTTGTGTTGATTTCAGCATTGTGTAACAGATTGCTGGTTATTGTGCAGCCAAGCTATGTGACGTTTCAGCATTGCACTGCCATACTGCTGTCTATCAGGATTGACAATGTCACGAATCATGATCTTTGTCTTCCTGATGTTGATGATTAAACTAAATATTTAACAAGTATGGGGGAGTCTGTTTACTTGCAGCTGAAGGGTTTTAGGGAATCAAATTCCAGAGTGGAATCAATCACATTCTCTGATGACGAACAAAAACAGAAATTGCTTGAGAAACTCAGCAGCTCTGGTGGCATACATGAAGAGAAAAAAAAGTTAACATTTCGAGTGTAGTGATCCTTCTTCAGTATGGGCTCTACTTGATCTGCTGAGTTTCTCAAGAAATTTTGGTTTTGTTCATTTTAGATCTCCAGCACTGGCAGCTTTTTTATTCTCTCGTAGTAAAACTTCTGACCTGATTTCCAGATGGACAAAGCAAAGGCAGCATTGTATCAATTCTGTTTTGTAGCAGATACTTGCAGTTGAAGTGAAGGTTTGGATTGGAGCAAAAAAATTAAAAGAAACACATTTAGCAATTTTATCTTTCCAAAGAGCATAACCCTAACAATACTGTCATAATTTAGTAATCATCAACTCTTAAACAGTAATTCCCTGACTGCTACGTCTTCGTCTTCTCCTGTAGATTAGATCTCTAGGCAGAAGAAACAAACTAAATGTTTCGAGATCAGTGACTGAACGTTTGGTATGGATTCTGCCGTTCAGATACTCTGTGTGAATATCGTCCCCCAGCATGCTTGTATTTGAATTGGCTGGTTTGGCTACTTCTCCAGGATAAAAAAAGTTTCAAATTTGCCAGGCATCTCCTTATTGAGGAGCAGGAGCAACAGTAAATTTTCACCAACCGATGACATTGAAATTTTCCTTTGCATTCCAGCCTGCAACACATGCCCTCTGTAACCTGGGGAACAAGATGTCACTGATACTGCCAAGTGACAAGTAAAAATATAACAAAATATATAAACTTTCTTGTTAAAACTGTGACTGAATCGTACCTCATGCGGACTAAATATAATCTGTTTTTAGTGATGAAGCCAGATTAAAAGCAATCATGTTACATTAACGTGGACAGACATAATACATGGTGCTAATTCTTTTGGCAAAGCTGTAAGATCCAAAGGTGAGTGATTTGCAATGCTAATATACATTGACTACATATTTCTCTTGTGGCATATTACAATAATGGAAGTAATTAAAACATTGATTAACATAGCATCAAAGTGTTCACTGGCATAACTCTGACCAACATAGAAAGCAAAAGTGACAATTTGGTTTTAATTAGAATTGTATGTTTGTATGACAAAGCAACAATTTTTATTCATGATGAATTGTTAATGCAAACAAAATCCAATGAATTGCACAAGGGTGGAAACAGAGTGAATGTGTGAGACAATACGAAAGAGTTAGAAACAATTGCAAAATTGGTATAAGTTGTGTATTGAGCATGGAATTCCAAGCTTAAGGATCTTAATAAGGAAGTTTCGGAGACAGTGAAAGGCTTTGCTATTGATTTGGAGCAGAGGGAGGGCATGCAGTAAGGGCAAGAGGGCATGGGAGAGGATTCAAAATTGAAAGAGCTAAACTGAGGGAAATACTGCAGTGGAATTCAGAACAGGAGATGGATTTCAAATTTAATACCATTCTGGAGGCTGTCCAGCTTTTGCCTTCGGTCAACCATGCATTTATATGAGGAAAATGAAATGTGCCAGTTTATGAACTAACACGCTTACAACATTTATCATTTGGTAAGATAGCTTCTTAAGCATTGAAGACCTAACTAGACACAGAGACAATCTGCAACAAAAGATAAGTTGTGTAAATAAGCAAAGAAATGCAAGTAAAATAAATCCTCCAAAAAGGTGTCTACTGAAGAAAACAAGTCATTCCATCAAAATGACACAAAAGAACTTCAGGATGGTGAATGACACTGCAACAGAAACTATTATTGGAAGATTTTGAGAAATATAGATATACCAGCTATCACAAAAACAAAGAAAATCTGGAATAAAAACAGACATTGCTGGAAAAGGTCAGCATGTCTGGCAGCATCTGTGAAGAAAAAAAAAATCAGTTAACGTTTTAGGTCTGGTGACCCTTCCTTGGAACTGATGGTAGCTAGGAAAATATTGATTTATATACTGAAGATAGAGAGGGGGATTGGGGTAGGGAGTAAACGAAAGGTTAAAGGATAGAGCCCAAAGACAGAGAAGAGCAGTTGGATAGGCAAGCAGTTGATAACGATCAGGCTGGGAGGGTGAACAGTTGTTAATGGGGACTGTTAGTGACTAACAATAGGTAGTGTGCAATGGCAGGCCATGTGATAACAAGGTTTGATGTGTAGGATTGGAGATTAGGACATGGGAGAGTTACGCCCTAAAATTATTGAACTCAATATTGAGTCCAGAGGGCTGTAGGGTCCCCAAGTGGAAAATGAGGTATTGATCTTCCAGCTTGTGCTGAGCTTCACTGGAACTTTGCAGCAAGCCTGAGACAGGGATGTCGGCCAGGGAGCAGGGTGGTGTGTTAAAGTGGCAGGCAACTGGAAGTTTGGGGTCTTTTCTGTGAGCAGAACATAGATGTTCTCCGAAGTGGTCACCCAATCTATGCTTCATTTCCCCAGTGTAGAGGAAACCACATTGTGAGCAGCGAATGCAGTACACTAGATTCTGGGAAGTGCAGGTGATGTGTTTGGGGCATGCAGGAAGAGTGACCAGGGTAAGTAGAAGTAAAAGGAAAATCTGCAGCATATTTAGGACAAAATATCCCCAGAACAAAGTAACTACTGAAAACTAATTATGGAAAGACTGCAAACAAAACTCGATTGAAAAAAGTGACAACTATAAAGAAATTAGCAAAATTAATACAATTACAAAACAATTATGTAGATTAACAATTGAACCTATCAATTAAAGAACCCTGTGGTTTGAAATTAAACATTAATGTAGAATATACTACACTTAACAAACTAATCATATACTCGGAATTAAAGTCAGACTAGTCAAATACAATTCAATAGTTCCTCTCATCAACTTCAAATAGGAATCCTGGCAAAAGACAAAAATGCATGATCCATTTTTTAAAATAAAATTCAGTGAAAATTCATCATAGGTCGATTTCTTTTAAAGTAAAGGTAGTTCTCAATCAAGTGAGAAATATTCAACCATGAACTAAATCAGTAGGCAAAACGATCACATTTTCATGTTGTAATATTCCCACAGCATTCTTACACTCTCTGTTTGTATACAATTTTGAGAACCTTAAGCAGACACACATTGAAGGTACTTCACAAGTGAGAGGACTAATAACTTGCGAACAAAGCAGGAAAGAATAGGTTGTCTTAGTGCTTTGCACCTTCAGGATAAAAATCTGATTCAATACAATATGTGCTCAGTATCTGACCATTCTCTTAAATACAGTTTATCAATGCATGCATACAATATTTGGTTTAAATTGTAGTTTGTATTTAAACGCCATAGGGATGATGAAGACCATTATATTTCTAGGTCAATGTTAAAGTTAAAAACATGAAAATGGACATTATATTTTCAGATTTATTTACAATAACAGGTGGCACCAAGGAATCTTCCTCCAATTAAGATACGGAAGACAGGAATATTGCTGCTTTTATGTGTTTTTTTTATACCAAACAAACTGAAGTCTCCTGAGAAATTGATAACACACTGTCTAACAGAATGGAAGTACTATACAATGTAATTCTCAATCTAATATTCTGCTGCTGTTCAACCTAGCTTGTTCATTTGGCTCTGCAGGTTTAATATCTGCTTGATAACAAGCATGGGGCTGGACGAACACAGCAGGTCAAGCAGCATCATAGGAGCAGGAAAACTTGACGTTTCGGGCCTAAACCCTTCATCAGAAATGGGGGAGGGGAAGAGGGTTCTGAAATAAATAGGGAGAGAGGGGGAGGCGGATAGAGGATGGATAGAGGAGAGGATAGGTGGAGAGGAGGCAGACAAGTCGAAGAGGCGGGGATGGAGCCAGTTCTGATGAAGGGTTTAGGCCCGAAACGTCAAGTTTTCCTGCTCCTATGATGCTGCTTGACCTGCTGTGTTCATCCAGCCCCATGCTTGTTATCTCGGATCCTCCAGCATCTGCAGTACCTTTTATCTTCAATATCTGCTTGGTACATTTTGAAGTCAAATAGAAGTGAATAATTGATTTTCTTGGTCTAAGTATGTATTATTTTTCTTCTAAGTTCTGAGGAAGGGTCACCGGACCCAAAATGTTAACACTGATTTTCTCTTCACAGATGCTGCCAGACCTGCTGAGCTTTTCCAGCAACTTCTGTTCTTGCTTCTGATTTACAGCATCCACAGTTCTTTCGGTTTTTATTATTCATCTTTATTCTTTCATGGGATGTAGGTGTGGCTGGCAAAGTTAACATTCCTAATTGTCCTTGAACTGAGCAGCTTCCTGGGTCATTTAAGTGTCAACCACATTGCTGTGGGTCTATCTGGGGCTACACTTAGGCCAGCAAGTTCAGAATGGCAGATTTCCTTCCTTTATGACATTCGTGAACCAGATGAGGTTTGGAATAAGTAATGAAGTGTTTCTTGGTCACTATTACTGAGACTAGCTTTCAATTCCCAATCTTATTCATTGAATTTAAATTCCACCACCTACTATCATGAGATTTGAACCCGGGTTTTCAGAGGATTAGCCTGGGCCTCAGGATTATTGGTTCAGCGATAACTCCACTGCACTATGGTACGTCTATTTATGTCTTCCCTTTAAGGATGTTTACTTTGCATTTGTTTGCTTACTAAAAATTTTGAAGAATGCATCTCAAAAATCACCATATTCTTGTACTGACACACCAATAAATCAGTGAGCACAGCAACAAGTGTTCAGCCTGGTTGATCCCATTGTCCCAGATGGAGATCCATTTACACAAGAATGTTGCAATCAAAAGAAAATTGAAGAATAAAGATTAGCAACAAAACATAAGCTTATTGTTGCTGAGTGCAGATCAATTAGATTTAACAGATTTTTAAGACTGTGAAAATTTGGAAATATCACCCATTCCTGAGTTGCTATCAGGCTGTGCAGTATCTTTCAGTCTGACATAGTAAAAAGCTTTTTTTTTAATTTTGTGTTTTCAAAAGAAACTGTGGACTGAAATTAGAATTTGTTTCAAAACACTGTTTAAAAGGGCAGCTTTTAAAAGCTATTGAGTCGACACCCACGCCACGTGAAAAATGTTGAACAAGTAGGAAGTGAAGTTTGAGATGTACGTTATTTGGAGCAACGAACTCATTTTTAGCACCAAGAAGTTGATTGGCATTGGATGAGTGATAAAAGGTACTGCAGATGCTGGAGAATCCGAGATAACAAGGCGTGGGGCTGGATGAACACAGCAGGCCAAGCAGCATCATAGGAGCAGGAAAACTTTCTGATGAAGGGTCTAGGCCCGAAACGTCAAGTTTTCCTGC
>JAHRHZ010000019.1:50447993-50509537 GCA_024137785.1 Ginglymostoma cirratum | reverse complement strand
GATGAAGGGTCTAGGCCCGAAACGTCAAGTTTTCCTGCTCCTATGATGCTGCTTGGCCTGCTGTGTTCATCCAGCCCCACGCCTTGTTATCTGGCATTGGATGAGTGACCAGTTATCAATGACAGATCTTTTCGCCTGGCAACAACTGTGTGATTGGTCCTCAGATAACTGAAGAGCTTGCAACTGGGGGGTCTAGGCCCGAAACGTCACCTTTCCTGCTCCTCTGATGCTGCTCGGCCTGCTGTGTTCATCCAGCTCTACATCTTGTTATCTCGGCTTGCAACTGGGAGCAAGTTGTAGTGAGAGAAATGATCTGTTCTTCCTTTTCCCAGCTCAGGAGCAGTCTCTCTGTTCTCTGCACTCAAAACTCACAAAACCATTCATCTTTCCTGAAGTAGTTGTAAGCTGTGATTTTAACTGATAAATCAGACCTTTTACATGTGAATCAGCCACTTAATCAAGGAAACCTCTGGACAAAAGACATAGGAACACACCATTCACCCCCTTGAGCCTGCTCCACCACTCAATAAGTCATTCTTCAGTTCCATTAATTTGCTCATTATTGATGATTTACTTGAGCTCATTTTATTTTGGATTCTGTCCCTGCTCCTCGATTGACTTCTTTGGGACTACTGGCAAGCTACCCTTTACTGCTGTAAATACTGAAACAAAGTAATTATTCAGCAATATCTGCAACTTCCCCATGGTCATTGACAATATCCACACTCTCAGTCTTCTGTGGACCAACAGTACTCTTAACCAGCCACTTTCCTGTTATAGAACGATAACATTTCTTCTCACTGTATTTTATATCCATTGCAAGTTTCCTTTCATAATCCCTTTCAGCCTGTTATGGGTCACTTTTTGGCCCTTTGTTGGTCTTTGTATTTGTCCCATTCTGTGGGATCTGTACTGTTCTTTGCATTTTTAGAAGCCCTTTCTTTTTAGTTTTATACCTCCTTAGGTGTCCATGGCTCTTTTTTTTTGTGTGAGGTTGAGTTTTTCCTGCTTATGGACACAAACTGCTTCTGAATAGCGTCAAATGTTTCTTTGACCATTGTTCCTCGGCTTTTTAACTGATTAGCAGAGCTTCTCAGTTTACTTTGCACAATCTCTGCCTTATCCTATTTAAGTCTGCCTTACTTAAATCCAAAATGCTGGAATCGGAACCTTGCTTGTGTCTTACAAATGCTGCATGGAACTCAAATCATGTTATGATCACTATTTGACAAATGCTGACAAACAACTAAAGTCACTAGTTAAATCTGGCACGTTGCTCATTACTAGATCCAGTACTGCTTGTCCTCTTGTCGCATCGAAGATGTATTGCCATAGGAAACGATCTCAGACACACTCCAGAAATTTGCAACCTTTCTGGTAGGTTGTAGTTTTGGGCTCAAAAAATATCTTCAAACCAGATCATTAAGGGTTAATTAGACGGCAGTGTAAGGCTCAAGTGTGTGTGTGTGTGTATCATGTAGGTTAAGCTATTAGACGCAATCATTTATTTGCATATTTCTCCAATATATATTAAGTAGATTAAGCTAACAAATTAGCTTCATATTAAAGTGCACTTGTCTTCTTGTAATCATTTTGATCAGATCTTAAAGTACCTATTAGGTACTTTCAGCTGAACAACACACGTGGTGCTGTGAGCAGGGTCTGAGCAAAATGTTTAAGAATTAGGATAACGTGGCTAGGGAAACACTGCGTGTCCTTTAAAGATGGTTTTGACATGTTAGTGAACCAATTGGATGAGTTAGGATCCCCAAACGTTTTTGGGAGAGGGATTTGGAGCCAAATCCCGGGAGTTACTCTGTGAAATAAAAAGGTTTCTCTGGAGGAAGTAGTTTCCCCAGAGCAAAGTTCCGAGAGTGCCACCCAAAATGGGGTGGATTCTGATGAGCAGCTCCCAAATGTTATCTCGGGAGGTGCGAGAATTAAAGGAGGCGAATGGTTAATTGACTGCTGCGTTGGTCACAGCAGGAGATCACGCTGGCAGCTTAAATTGGCCACCCTGCAGCAGAACAAGCGGGCGAAACTTGGAAGGTGAATCTAATAGAAGTGCACCCTTTTTTATCTTCAGCTGATTGAGAAGAGATAGATATCTACAATGATATTGCAAGTGGACTCTGGGTGTTGAATGAATTAATTTAGTCATTCCACTGGTCCATGCTAAAACTATCTATATTATGTAATTTAAGATAATAGATTCACTCATTAGCTTTCATATGTCTTGAATATATATTAAGTGGACTTAGCTAATAAATTAGCTTCATATTAAAGTGCACCTGTCTTCTTATATTAATTTTGATCAGACCTTAAAAGAATCCATTAACTACCTTCAGCCTAACATTACACTGATAATTGTCTCTCCCAGTCTATGTTAAGATTAAAATCCCCCATTAATACTGTTCTGTCTTGGCTACATAGTTGCCAAATTTCAGCGTTTATACAATCTAGCATTTCTGAGCCACTACCAGGTGGTCTATATATGACATCTATTGTGCATTTAGTTCCTTTATGGTTCCTCCATTCCACTCGTAAGGTCTCCACAAAGATATTGCAAAGCAACTTGGTGACCAGTAGAATAATCATTAGGATCATCTCAACAAGTGGGAACAAATAATTCTGCACTGTCTTTCCAGATTTTCTCCTCTGCCCATTTTGTGTGCACGTGTGTGTGCGTGTGTGTGTGTGCGTAAAAGGGGGAGTTTATGTAGGGATTAGAGTTTTAATTAACAGTATTATATGCCAACAGTTAATGACTGTCAACCTGTAGCTAGAGTCTAGCAGCTTTTATATAACTGTAATGGTTAGCACTGCTGCCTCACGACGCCAGGGACCTGGGTTCAATTCCAGCCTCGGGCGACTGTCTGTGTGGAGTTTGCACATTCTCCCCGTGTCTGAATGGGTTTCCTCCAGGTGCTCTGGTCTCCTCCCACAGTCCAAAGATGTGCAGGGTAGGTGGATTAGCCATGCTAAATTGCCCATAGTGTTCAGGGAGGTGTAGTTTAGGTGGGTTATAGGGGGATGGGTCTGGGTGGGATGCTCTGCGGTTCGGTGTGGACTTGTTGGGCCGAAGGGCCTGTTTCCACACTGTAGGAATTCTATGATTCTATAACTGTTGTTCAGTATGTAAACCTGGTCCGTACTTGCTACTAATTGCACCTGAAAAATCAGGTAATTTGGGGAACTTTGCCCATTTTATTAAATGGTTAGCTTTTGTGATGATTATAGGAATAAGGGGGCTCAGTTTTCAGTGTGCTATCCCAGTGTGGCATAACAAATTACTTTTATGATATAATTTCAGAGCAAGATTTGACTGATTTTCTCAAATATTTCCTCATTTTCTTCACATAACTAAGCATAACCACCAGTCTGATATGTAACATGATAAAAAAAAATTAGTAGTCAGGCTATCAATCTCATCTCTACAAGTACCTTATAAAAAAATAAAGTAATAACCAAATAAAATGCAAAAAAGACCATTCAGTAATGGAAGACACAAACATTTTCACTCCATTTGCTGGTAAAATTCTTTCCCAGTTGTGATAAGGGTAGACATCAGATTGTTTCTTTCTCTATAAACCAAGAATACTCTGTGTATGGTAACCTCCTGGATGCCTCTTATCACCTAATGTGATTAAGTACTCACTGAAAATTTTCTTCTTCTCTCTTGCAATCTAATTGTAAATTTCAGCCATTTTTTGGGAAAATTTCTTGAAAGACAATTCAGGCAGACATCTATAATGGGTCATGTATGCACGCCAGGTTAAATGTCAGTCATCTACACAATACTTGCATAGTGGTCTCAAGACCTTACAATTTTCTTCAAAGCTACAATACATTGATCTGCACCACTGACGGAATTCTAAATCATTGATGAACAGATATGAAGGATTTTTTTTTCAAAGAATTATAGCTAAAGTGCAATAGAAATTAATATTTATCTTGAATTTACTCATAAGATTCACTATGTTATAGGTAACCCAAAACACGTATGTACATACATGCAACATTCTGCAATTTTTATGTTTTATTCAGTGAAATATTGTGTTATATTTGAGGGAAAGATACATGTTGTACCACTTGCTCAGACCGGGTGTGGAAGTGTAAATAAGCTCCCAGTTTTCAAAATCCCTTTTGCAGCAAAGATGTTATTTATTATTTCATACTAGCTATATCGTACTTTAATTAAAACAGTTCGCCGGTTCAAACTCAAGGAGCCAAATACAAGGTTCTCTAGAGTGAAATAAAGAAAAATTTATTGCTTAATAACCCCAAACAAAAACAAAATGCATCATAAAATACACGCAGAAATGCAGGTATAAAGTTTAAGAAGGGGAATGAGCATTGCACAAAAAAGGAAAAGTTTCAAATTCCTTTGAGTCTTTGAGGCTATGGTTGTTTAATTGATGCATTTTACCCTTTTCCTATGGAGATATCTTTGAGTTCTTAGTGAACAGATGTTTCTCTAATTTATTTTGTCACTATTTTTATCTTTCCATAGGCTGACAGTCAACAGGGAGACATAGAGAGAGAGACAGTCTTTCAGTTCTGCTGTTACAAATCTCTTTTTCTCTCTCAGACATAGCAAGAACTGCAGGTGCTGGAGTCAGAGACAATACAGTGTGGAGCTGGAGGAACACAGCAGGCCAGGCAGCATCAGACGAGCAGGAAAGTTGATGTTTTGAGTTGGGACCCTTCTTCAGAAAGTCAACTTTCCTGCTCCTCTGATGCTGCCTGGCCTGCTATGTTCCTCCAGCTCCACACTGTATTGTCTATTTTTCCCTCTCTACTGCTCTGTCAAAATAGCTGATTGAAACAAAGTTTATTTGTGTACTCCCACATCTGGTTTCATTGTTTTTCCAAGCTGGATAATTTGTAAGTCAATCATATCAGCCGTTTGGGGAAGATATCCATGAAATTGTAAACTGAACTGGAAATGCAAATTTAAATTTTGAGGCCATTTGACAACAGCGTTAGTTACTTTTGACTGAAACTGGTTGTTTGTCCTCAATGCTTTCATGAACTGGCTCAACCTACAGTCAACTGAGGTCTTTTGAAGTTAGTGTTTCTTTAAAACGCTTTTTCAGCACTATTTTAATCCATGAAAATTCTAAGTATTGGAATAAGATAAAGGAAGACAAAAGATACGGATTACCACTTTATCACCACCATAATACAGCAATTTCAAGAGAATTTCAAGGGTGGCAGCACCAGCTCAAGCTGATTCAGGAATTCTATGGATGGAACTGAAGGAGGACGGAATCTGGCTATTCCTTCACAGATGGACTTGCCAAGATTTTCCATGATGGTTCTTTCCAACGTATATTAGCCAAACATCTTTTTGCTTTATGGCAGCTTGTCCCCCTTTCTTAAACACAGCTCCTTTGACTCTGGACTACATCAGATGTCTCAGTGCAGCATTGTAGGATGTAACTCATCAGCATGAGAATACTCCTGTGTAGCAGAAATTGGGAGTTTACCTTTCCATTTTAATAACGTCAACCAGATAAAAGCATTAGAATCGTGACTAGAGATAGTAGGAACTGCTGATGCTGGAGAATCTGAGATAACAAGGTGTAGAGCTGGATAAACGCAGCAATGGCTCCCCATTTCTGAAGAAGGGTCAAGGCCCAAAACGTCAGCTTTCCTGCTCCTCTGATGCTGCTTGGTCTGCTGTGTTCATCAACGTCAGGAAAGCTGACGTTTTGGGCCTAGACCCTTCTTCAGCAATGGGGAGCCATTGCTGCGTTTATCCAGCTCTACACCTTGTTATCTCAGAATTGCGACTAGATTGGGGTCAAATGCAGATACGCAGCTCTAATCACTTACTACAGTGTAACAAGCCTGGAGGAAAGTTTAGTTTTACCATATGAAGCATGGTTGGTCCAAGACTCTGTATATTTGCTGAAACACTTCTCCTTGTCACTCAGGCAGCCTGCATCATGTTAACAGTCCCTGCACACTGCCCCTGCCCACTATCCAATTCCCACCAGTCTCAGCGAAGTAGTGCCCTTCCTGTTGTGATATTCCTTCCTACCACAGTTACTAATTCAATTGAAGCTCCTATCAAATTGCAACGGTGAGATTTCTGCATTCTTGGAAAATTCCTGAAACAGTAAAAAACATCAAGAGATAGACAAGGAGCAGCTATTGCATGCAGCAGACACATGTTCTATATCTTTTACTATGAGATATGCTTTCAAATTTATTACAAAGCTGGTCAATACTTATACAAACACACATATGTATTAACACAGGAAGAGATGGAGCTTAGAGAGGAATCTTTAAATTTTTAACTATAATGATATATTGACTGGCTTTTGAAAACACCTACACTCAAATGCAAGTATTTTAGAAGATCAAAAGAGCTTTTTTCGTGAAGCATAGCATGGGATTTGTTAGATGGAATGATATGCTAATGACAAAACTGAAAGACTCACCCCTACAGCCCAACAATAGCAAGCATCAGCTTTGAAGATTTCATTCTCAGCATGATCAAGTAGTTCAGAAATCCAAAGTTTTTTTCATACCCTTCAATAAATTCTGAGTAACATTATTAACCTGAAGCTCTTTATGGTGTTGAGAGGATTTTTAGGAGAATTCCTATTCTCTGGACCTGGTATTATTCATGACACCCATAGTGCTCAAGGTCTTCTTGTCATTCATATTCATCAATCTTACAAAATCCCAAACACAACAGCACAGGAAAGGAGAATCAGCATATGAAGTCTACGTGGTATAAAAGAGGATGAGAGACAATTTCTGTACATTGTAACTTACAATGGTAACTGGGCTATTGTTAGAAGCTGGACAGTCTTATTTAAAGCCCTTTCCACCTAAAGAAATGGAGTGGTGCAATTGCTGTGGTGCAATTCTCCAGTAACTCATCAAATTGGCTATCAACTTGAGCTCAATCACAAATGATTCTGGTCTATGTGACAAAATGAAGTTTAAAACAATCCTCTTCTCATTCAATGGAAAGTCAACAAGAGTGGCTGCAGGATGGATCTTTGCTCTGCCTGATCCAGGAGTCCTGAAGCTATATGATCCCTACCAACATCCTGGCTGGAATGAGGAAACTCAGCAGAGATATCAAAGCCTGGCTCTGGGTATGTATGATTCAACCATTCACTCAATAAACCAGGTGAACTGTCAGGGAACTACACTTATACCATACAAAATGGATATGTGTCATGTTGCTAGCTTTCTTAAACCATGGTACAAAGACAAGCCAGGGAACTACAGGCCAGTGACCTCGACAACAGTGGTAGACAAGTTATTGGAGAGGATACTGAGGGACAAGATCAACCAACATTTGGATAGTCAAGGTCTGATTAGGGATAGTCAGCCTGGATTTGTGTATGGGAAGTCAAGTCTGACAAATCTTTTAGAGTTTTTCAAAGCAGTAACCAAGAGGATAGATGAGGGTAGAGCAGGGCAATGGATGTTGTCGATGGTCTTTAGTAAGGCCTTTGACAAGGTCCCGCACGGCAGGCTACTCATGAAAGTTAGGTCACATGGGATCCAGGAGGGCTAGCTAATTGGATTCAAAATTGGTTTGATGGTAGGAAGCAGAGGGTGATGGTAGAAGGTTGTTTCTCAGACTGGAGGCCTGTGACTCATGGTGTGACACAGGGGTCAGTGCTGGGACCTTTGTTATTTGTTACTTACATAAATGATCTGGATGTGAATGTACAAGGCACGATAAGTAAGTTTGCAGATGACACAAAATTAGGAGGCATAGTTGATAGCGAAGGAGGTTGTCAGAAATTACAGAGGGAATTTGATCAGATGGTGAAGTAGGCTGAGGATTGGTAAAGTCCTGAGGAGCACTGTGGAACAGAGGGACCTAGGAGTACAAGTACATAGTTCATTGAAAGTGGTGTCGCAGGTGGACAGCATGGTGAAGAAGGCATTTAGCATGCTGGCCTTCATCGGTCGAGGCACTGAGTATAGGAGTTGGGACATTACATTGTATAAGCCCTTGGTGAGGCCACACTTGGAGTATTGTGTACAGTTTTGGTCACCCTGTTATAGAAAAGATATAGTTACACTGGAAAGTGTGCAAAGAAGATTTATGAGGATGTTGCCAAGAGTAGTAGGCCTGAGTTTTAGGGACAGGTTGACCAGGATAGGACTTTATTCCTTGACACAAAGGAGAGTGAGGGGTGACCTTACTGAAGTGTATAAAATCATGAGGGGCATAGTTAGGATGAATGCACAGAGACTTTTTCCCAGGGATGGGGAATTGAAAATTAGAGGGCATAGGTTTAAGGTGAGAGGGGATAGATTTAAGAAGGACTTGAGGGAAAACTTCTCCACACAGAAAGTGGTGCGTACATGGAATGGGCTGCCAGAGAAAGTGGTTGAAGCAGGTACAACAGCAACATTTAAGAAACATTTGGATATGTACATAGATGGGAAGGGTTTAGAGGGCTATGGACCAAATGCGGGCTATTGGAACTAGCTGACAGGCCACCACAGTCACCACTTCTCCTGTGGCTGTTGACGAAAGAAATACCTCAACTATGAGCCCTACAATTTCCTCCCTAGCCTCCCACGAAGTCCTGGGATACACTTAGAGGCATAGAAATATACAGTATGGAAACAGTTCATTCGGTCCAACCCATCCGTACCAACCAGATATCCTCGATAAATCTCATCCCATTTGCCAGCATTTGGCCCATATCCCTATAAACCCTTCCTATTCATATACCCATCCAGATGCCTTTATATGTTGTAATTGTACCAGCCTCTACCACTTCCTCTGGCAGCTCATTCCATACACGCACCACCCTCTGAGTGAAAAAGTTGCCCCTAAGGTCCGTCTTAAATCCTTCCCTTTTCATCTTAAACCTTTGCCCTCTAGGTTTGGACTCCCCCACCCAGGGAAAAAACCTTGTTTGTTCACCCTACACATGCCCCTCATGATTTCATAAAACTCCATAAAGTCTCCCCTCAGCCTCCGACACTCCAGGGTAAATTACCCCAGTCCATTCAGCCTCTCCCTGTAACTCAAACCCTCTAACCCTAGCAGCATCCTTGTAAACAGAAGTTGCTGGAAAAGCTCAGCAGGTCAGGCACCATCTGTGAAGAAAAGATCAGAGTTAACAGGTCTAACCTTCTGAAGAAGAATCACAGGACCTGAAATGTTAACTTTGATTTTTTTCTTCGCAGATGCTGCCAGACCTGCTGAGCTTTTCCAGCAACTTCTGTTTTTGCTCCTGATTTACAGCATCCACAGTTATTTTGATTTTTATTTATCATCCTTGTAAATCTTTTCTGAACCCTTTCAAGTTTCACAACATCCTTCCTATAGCAGGGAGACCAGAATTGCATGCAGTATTCCAGTAGTTGGTCTAACCAATGTCCTATGCAGCTTCAACATGACCTCCCAATTCCCATACTCAATGCACTGACCAATAAAAACAAGTATACCAAACACCTTCTTCACTATCCTATCTTCCTGTGACTCCACTTTCAAGAAACTGTGAACCTGCACTCCAAGGTCTCTTTGTTCAGCAACACTCTCCACAACCTTATCATTAAGGTGTATAAGTCCTGCCCTGATTTGCCTTTCCAAAATGCATCACCTCACATTTAGCTAAATAAATCTTCATCTGTCACTCCTCGGCACATTGGCCCATCTGATCAAGATCCTGTTGTACTCCGATATAACTTTCTTTGCTGTCCACTACATCACCAATTTTGGTGTCATCTGCAAACGTACCAACCATACCTCCTATGTTTACATCTAAATCATTTATTACAAATGACAAAAAGCAGTAGACCCATCACTGATCCTTGTGGCACACTGCTGGTCAGAGACCTCCAGTCTGAAACGCAACCCTCCACCACCACCCTCTGTCTTCTACCTTCAAGCCAGTTCGGAATCCAAATAGCTAGTTCTGTCTGTATTCCATGTGATCTAACCTTGCTAACCACTCTACCATGAGGGCCCTTGTCGAACGCCTTACCGATCACCAGATCCCAGGGATTTATCTACTTTCATGAGCTTTAAGGTTTCCAGTACCTCCTCTTCAGTAATCTCTCTTCAGAACATCATGATTTAATATCCCCAAGATTTCCATTTTTCATTCTGGTTTTCATTTTTCCTGGATTTACTTTAATATTCAGGTGCCTTTGATGCAAATGCGGATGGTGATTTTTCTGTCCTAACTGTGTTATTATTACCACAATGTGTTCCATACTAGGCTTCTATTGCACTCGTGCTCTTTGGAGGATAACACTGAGGGCCAACAAAATGAGGCAGGTCAAGATAGATCAAAGTATGTAACACTTTTTATTGGAACAATTATACTTGAAAGGCTGTTCTGGATATTCGCTGTAACGTAAGTGACACAAAAATGCCCAAAACAAATTCAGGCAAATTACATGAGAATATGACAGTGTCATCCAGCTTTGGCATTGTACCAGATTCAGTGTGAATATAATTAATCAGAGCAAGAGTAGGTTATTGGCCTCTTTTGCTTGCTCTGCCTTTAAATGAGTTCATAACTGATCTGATTGTAGCTTTAGCTCCCTTTTCTCTGCACCACCCCAACAGCCCATAGCTCCTGACACCCTTGTAAATCAATAACAAAAACAAAGTTGCTGGAAAAGCTCAGCAGGTCTGGCAGCGTCTGTGAAGGAAAAAAAAACGGAGTCAATGTTTTCGGTCACAATATGGTCTCCTCTACAATGGGGAAACAAAGCGTAGACTTGGCGACCGCTTCGCAGAACATCTATGTTCTGCTCACAAAAAAAGACCCTGAACTACCTGTTGCCTGCCACTCTAACACACCACCTTGCTCCCTGGCCAACATCTCTGTCTCTGGCTTGCTATAGTGTTCCAGCAAAACCCAACACGAGCTGGAGGAACAACACCTCATTTTCCGCTTGGGGACCCTACAGCCCTCCGGACTCAATATTGAGTTCAATAATTTTAGGGCCTAAACACTCCCATGTCCCAGCCCCCCACCCCACACACCAGGCCTTGTTACCACATAACCTGCCATTACACACCACTTGCTGTTAGTCACTAACAGTCCCTATTAACAACTATTCACCCTCCCAGCCTGATCATTAGCAACTCATTTGTCTGTCCAACTGTCTTTCTCTCTCTTTGGGCTCTATCCTATCGTTTACTCCCTACACCATCCACCTCCCTATTTTCTGCATATAAACTGACATTTTCCCAGCTGCCGTCAGTTCTGAGGAAGGGTCTCCAGACGCGAAACATTAACTCTGTTTTTTCCTTCACAGATGCTGCCAGACCTCCTGAGCTTTTGTAGCAACTTTGTTTTTGTTCCTGATTTACAGCATCCACAGTTCTTTCAGTTTTTACTTGTAAATCAATAGTCTGTCTAACTCCGTTCAGAATAAAATTCGCCCAGCTTACGCTGTTGTCTAGGATAGATCATTCAAAAGACTAATTATCCTTTGAGAGACATTCTCCATCATCATCTCCATGTTAAACAGGAGATCCTTCATCTTGAATCTGTGTCTTTTAATTCTAGGGTCCACTGGGAGGAAAAACATTCCCTTTGCATCGATCCTGTCATGTGTCCTTTCAGAATCTGACAATGTTTCAATCAAATAACCTCCCATTCTTCTAAACCCCAGTACCAACGCAGTGAGTAAAGGTAAGAGGCGAAGTCAACCGTGGTCCTTATTAGAGGCAGATGACCAGTAGTGGTTTAATCTGAAGGTCACCACACCGCGATAGAGGAGAGGCTGAGAAGGAGAATATTTTTCATGGAAATCTCAGCCACTGCGGGAATTGAAAGGTGTCACTCTGCATTACAAACATCCCGTATGACTACAATTAATGCAAAGTTAAGTTCGAATATCTACAAAAAAAAGGAGTCAAAACGATTTTTTGCAACATTTTGAATTCATGTCCCTTCCCCCTTGTTAACAGTAAAATTCAACTGGTATTAATTTGCCATAAGCTGCATGGGTGTGTGGCAGACACAGCAATGCAATTTCCACTTGTTTATCTCACATTCATCTAAACAAGTTTCAGTCTCATATTGAGAAACAGGGTTGAACCCCAACTTTAGAGGATGATCTCAAGCACAGTTTTTTTTTCAAATTAGCTACTTAAACTGAACTTAACATTGCCTTATCAGATGTCAGTGTTTTTTATTTATAAAGATTAAAGGTAGATACTTTTTACAGTACTAATTTATGGCTAGTCTCAATTAGTGATTATTGCACAAAATAATTATTTAATTGCTGCAGCACAGTTGGTCATGGCCGAAACATAAGCCTTTCATTTGTTCTGATTTCTTTGTTGAAGATATAATTCCACAGTTACAATTAGCTTCATCATCTCAATGCCACTTTGAGATTGAACATTCTGGAGCTAACAACTGCATTCATTCCCCTTTGGAAAAAAAAACTGCTTCACAGATCAATAGGCAATTTCAAACACTCCTCGCTGCTCAACAGGAATGGTGAATGACTTCCTTGAGAAGGACTGTTAATCTGAGCCAATCAGGGAGCCCCAGCTGACAGACAGAAACAGAAGTGTTAGGTGTTCTGTTCAGTCTCAGAGCTGTCTCTAAGGAAGCAGGACCAGAGTCAAGTACTATGTATGTGTGAATAAAGGGTGACTTGGTGACAGTTTACTGGCCGCTGTGGAGTTCTTTTACCAACCAATATATGTGGCTTTTTTCAACTAGACGAAAACCGTTGATTTTCTCAATTGCTGCCCCCTGCATCCATTGCCTGCTCCACAATAAGTCACAGGTTGTGATTCTCACTAATTGAATCAGCACAATCCCGACCTGAGTGAATATCGGAGACAAACGACGCTGTGCCATTGTACCAACTCTTGTCCATTTCCCTCTCTGTAAGTGTATCTTGCTCTAGGAAATTATCCAGGGATGTGGAGGTAAGCTACAGAACAGACAGACTACTGTTCTAACATGACAAGGTGTAGAGCTGGATGAACACAGCAGGCCAAGCAGCATCAGAGGAGCAGGAATGCTGACGTTTCGGGCCTAGACCCTTCTTCAGAAATGGGGGAGGGGAAGGGGGTTCTGAAATAAATAGGGAGAGACAGGGAGGCAGATAGAAGATGGATAGAGGAGAAGATAGGTGGAGAGGAGACAGACAGGTCAAAGAGGCGGGGATGGAGCCAGTAACAGTGAGTGGAGGTGGGGAGTTAGGGAGGGGATAGGTCAGTCCACGGAGGACGGACAGGTCAAGGGTGTGGGATGAGGCTAGTAGGTAGGAGATGGGGGTGGGGCTTGAGGTGGGAGGAGGGGATAGGTGGAAGGAAGGACAGGTTAGGGAGGCGGGGACAAGCTGGGCTGGTTTTGGGATGCAGTAGGGGGAGGGGAGATTTTGAAGCTTGTGAATTCACATTGATACCATTGGACTACAGGGTTCCCAAGGGGAATATGAGGTGCTGTTCCTGCAACCTTCGGGCGGCATCGTTGTGGCACTGCAGGAGGCCCAGGATGGACATGTCGTCTGAGGAATGGGAGGGGGAGTTGAAACGGTTTGCGACTGGGAGGTGCAGTTGTTTAGTGCGAACCGAGCGTAGGTGTTCTGCAAAGCGGTCCCTAAGCCTCTGCTTGGTTTCCCCGATGTAGGGGAGGCCACAACGGGTACAGCAGATGCAGTATACCACATTAGCAGATGTGCGGGTGAACATCTGCTTGATGTGGAAAGTCTTCTTGGGGCCTGGGATGGGGGTGAGGGGGGAGGTGTAGGGGCAGGTGTAGCACTTCCTGCGGTTGCAGGGAAAAGTGCTGGGTGTGGTGGGGCTGGGGGTGGGGGTTTGGTGATGGGGGCAGTGTGGATCAGACAAGGGAGTCACCGAGAGAGTGGTCCCTCCGGAAAGCAGATAAGTCGCCTTAAATCCAAAGCAAAAACCATTCTAACATCAGTCATTGAGCATCAGGATGCAGATAACATTTGTGCGTATGCTCACTCAGAAACCGAGTTCCAGGTGACTACTGACTCTTTCTGCAAAGTAGGTGGGAAAATAATCTTTCACTACACCCTTGGAAATCAAACCAGCTCCCAGATCACAATATTTTCTTCCTTTTGATTAACATCAATAGGAATATCCTGGAAAATCTGGACCGCTTTCTGTATCTTGGGAGCTTCCTCTTGACAAACGCAGACATCCCTAACGTAGCCTTTTAGCTGAGTGCTTTTGCAAGATCCTCGAAATCCAGTGACAGAGAAAAGTGGTTTAACAGCCGCAGCATCTCCTATGCCAACTTGCCCATTACTGACATAAAGGGTCAGCGTGGAAGTATGGATTAAAAAAGGTACAAGAATTGAGACATTAGTTTTAAATACTTCAGTCAATGTAAGATTTTAGTGTGTGGAGGGCAGTGGAAAGAATTTCAAGCAGTTATGAAAATTCAGGACTGATCTTTAGCTGGCTGGAACCTTGGATAAACATTTTCGTTCACTGAATGTATTACAAAGCAATATCAAAGATAAAGAAATATGTTATGTCAACTATGTTAGCTAAAAGTCTCTACTGCTTAAGAAGCAAAAATGCTATGCATGCGTAACATGCACAATACAGGTAATATCGGACAATGATGAAATAATAGTGAACCAATCAGATCAATAACAAAATAATCGTAAACGATTGCTAGTTTAAGTTTCACCGTACTTGAGGGTATACTACAGCAGAAGGCTGGATTCAAAAGGGATATAATATTACATGTTTTGTGACTCTCATAACACAACCAAGAGAAGAGGAGATAGGCTATGGGCAACAAGGATGCAGCAGCAAGAATAATGGAGACAAAACACCAATCAAGTGGAGTGTCCATTGCTGGTGTTCAGAAGAACACAGCATCCCTGAAGAGGTTAAAACCCCTGCTGATTCATGGCAGTCCCTGGTCTGTGAATAATCTAAATGGCTGTTTGAGAAAAGCACCAAACGCATTGAGAGACTTTGTCAAGAACATGGTGAGGCAAAGTTGAAGCACCTGTGAGAGTGAACAAACCTCCAAATAACTCACCTACCCAACCCGTCAAAGACTGCGTGATCCACATATGACAGAGTATGCATAATGTGCAATGGACTTAGAGCCAAAGAACAGAGGGGCAGCAAGACAGCATTGATATTGACAAACTGTTTAAGAAGAAGAAACAAAAGTAAAATTCACCATCAAAATTGGTCTCACCTTTCACAAAATACAACAGACATCCATCTCAACTCAAACCATGAATGATGAACGTATGCGTTCTGAAGAAGAGAGTCACGCTGAACTCAAAATTTAATATTATTTCATTCTCCACAGATGCTGACAGACATGATGAGTTTATCCAGCATTCTCTGCATTTGTTTCAGATTTCAGTATCCATAGCATTTAGCTTTTACTCAAACCGATCAGTTTTCTGCCTTCCCAAAATCAATTATAAGCAATCTTCACCATTCAAACTATAAATCTTATGAATTGTGCTGTAAATATTTACAGCTTTTAGATAGCACTCCATCTGGCAGACAGAAGCACAGCAGCAATTTGACAATTATAGCCTGAGGTTTGCGGTCACATGTAATGCTTTACAGTAACTACCAGAGGCCCACAGATGAACAGATATAATAAGAGCCTCCAGGTCGTTCACAGGGTATGCCCCTCAGACTTATAGCATGATCAATGGCTGACACTTATGAAAACATGTAAAGCAACATCCCACGTAACTGTGAGTAACATAAGGGCAACCTGAGTAACACAGGTGTTAGTACGAGCTTGCGCTTGTGAGATTGACACCACAATAAATATCATGGCTCTGCTCAAAGGCAGAGCATCAAGCATCACAATTAGTGACTGATCAATGCAGGGAATTAAAGTTCATTGGGATTATTTGCAGAAATGGATTACTCACAGACGAAGTGTACCAAGATGTGAAATGTGACAAATAGAGCTTTACGGATGGAGTGAAGAGAGGGAGATTGACCATGTAAGTAATGACTTTATGAAGCATTTAAAGGAATATTGGTACCTGTTCATTATCTTGGTCATTTGTAAGGGCAGGGTTCTACTCCTCAAAATGCAAATCGTTTTCCATTCGCATGTTAAAATCACAAATTCATGTCTACTACTTAGCAACTTTGAAAGTTTCATTTGAATTCAGGGAAACTGTTATCAATAACTGTTTGAAAAACAAAGATGGGATGGAGGGATCCTGGAAAATTGATAGAATACAGTCAATTATTGATGTTTATCATTTTGTTTATTCCCCATTTTGTTTTCTCATCATGTACTGAAAAAAATGCATTTTCTTCTGCATCTTAAAAAGGAGGACTCTCACCCAATAGAGATAGCTCAATTTGGACTCAATTTACTTTCCAACAAAATAATGAGATAGAAGGGGAGTTACTGTGACAGTGAACCCAACTGGGAAAAATAGCTTCAGAGGTAATATGTTCACCTGCACATCTGCCAATGTGGTATACTGCTTCCGCTGTACCCATTGGCTTCCTTTACATCGGGGAAACCAAGCGGAGGCTTGGGGACCGCTTTGCAGAACACCTGCGCTCAGTTCGCAACAAACAACTGCACCTCCCAGTCGCGAACCATTTCAACGCCCCCTCCCATTCCTCAGACGACATGTCCATCCTGGGCCTCCTGCAATGCCACAGTGATGCCACCCGAAGGCTGCAGGAACAGCAAATCATATTCAGCCTGGGAACCCTGCAGCCCAATGGTATCAATGTGGATTTCACAAGCTTCAAAATCTCCCCTCCCCAACTGCATCCCAAAACCAGCCCAGCTCATCTCCACCTCCCTAACCTGTTTTTCCTCTCACCTCAAGCCACACCCCCATCTCCTATCTACTAACCTCATCCCACACCCTTGACTTGTGCGTCCTCCCTGGACTGACCTATCTCCTCCCTACCCCCCCACCTACACTCACCTTTACTGGCTCCATCCCCGCCTCTTCGACTTGTCTGCCTCCTCTCCACCTAACCTCTCCTCTATCCATCTTCTATCCGCCTCCCCTCTCTCCCTATTTATTTCAGAACCCTCTTCCCCTCCCCCATTTCTGATGCAGGGTCTAGGCCCGAAACGTCAAGCTTTCCTACTCCTATGATGCTGCTTGGCCTGCTGTGTTCATCCAGCTCCACACCTTGTTATCTGGGAAAAATAGCTTCCTTTCACTACTGCAGTGAGGCATACAGCAATGAGTGGCTTGCATGTTGACTGTCACCAATTAAGAAATAATGAAGTTCGTATATTGTATGCACAACAAACCCATGTGAATTATCTTTTCAAAAGCTAATGACAATGTCCTGACCAGAGTATTAGCTTCTGTCTTTTCTCCCTCCTCTCCGTCAGTTGCAATTGCTACTTTTAATTCTACTTTAGCACGTAGCTGGTATACTTCCATTGAAACATAATCAATTTGATCGAAACGAAGGAGTCAAGGTTTTCTTGAGTGAAAGGAAGGTTTTTTTTAAAAACTGAAGACAAAGTCCCAGTAGTCCTCCCAGATCACAGGGTTGCTCTCTCATTAGGTAGCCATGATGTGGAGGTGCCAATGTTGGACTGGGGTGGACAAGGTCAGAAAGCATATGACGCCAGGTTACAGTCCAACAAGTTTATTTGAAAACATAAGCTTTCAGAGCCTCACTCCTTCTTCACGCATTCTCTGATGGCTTGAACATGAGGATCGTTGCCTGGGGCTTGATAAATATGTTCAAGCCATCAGAGAATGCATGAACGCCTGATGTTTTATAAAATACTCACACCTAACCTGCATTGTCTGATCTCAAACGTCACCTCTTCTTGACATTGATAAAACCTTTAGTTCTCTCAGGACAATGACTTGAAAGGAATTCAGGGAACTACATATACATATTAATCAATTAAAACCTCCTAACTTATTAAAGATTTAACAGCATTTAGGTTTGTTTAATACATCCTCATCAGTGGTGTGACCCTTTAATCTTTTATTTATAAATTCTGTACCTGATACTGTCTCTCTCACTAACACCTGAAGGAGGACTGAGGCTCCGAAAGCTTGTGTTTTCAAATAAACCTGTTGGACTATAACTCGCTGTCGTGCGATTTATGACCTCATTCGATAGAGATGATTGGTGGTGGGTTAATCTGAGGGTCACTGTGCCTCAAGTGAGGGGAGAGGCTGAGAAACAGAATCCTTTTTGGTGACTACAGCCAGTGCAGGAATTGAATGCATATTGTTGACGTTACTCTTTATTACAAGCCAGCCACGCAACTAACAGAGCTAACTGACCCTCACTTGATCATCTACCAACACAAGAAAAATAATATGTTATAACAAAAAAACACACAAAACAGTAAGAAGCTTAGAATAAAAAAAGAGGCAGGTATGGTGTCTGTACAGGCAGAAGGACAAACGCAATGGGAGGTTAAAGTTCTGAGAGTCCCCACGGTGTTAGATTTTAGATTCATGTCCCAACTATTTCACCGCAGTGAACCAAGTATGGAGTGGCAGGGTGCTCAGTGTAGAGTGGGACCGGTGAGAACTCTGGCTCTGAACTTGGAGTTTAGAAAGGTGAGGAGTGATTTCATTGAAGCTTACAAAATACTGAGAGGTCTGGATAGACTGGATGTGGAAGAGATGTTTGCACTGGTAGGAGAGACTACGACCCAAAGACACAGCCTCAGAGTGAAGGGATGACCCCATGGAACTGAGATGAGGAGAAATATCTTCAGCCAGAGGATGGTGAATTATGAAATAAATTGCTACAGAGGGCTTTGGAGGCCAAGTAGCTGAGTGTATTTAAGACAGACATAGATAGTTCTTTTATTTGTAAAGGCATCAGAGGTCTAGGGCAGAATGCAGGACAATGAGGCTGAGAAACATACTCACGATGATCAAATGGTGGAGCTGCCTTGATGGGCCAAATGGGTCTGGTTCTGCTCCTAGATCTTATGGCCTTATGTAGCAGTGAACTGAGTCCTAGGGCGCAGCATCTGCTCCTTTGACCACTGATGCTCAACAGCAGCGGTGTAAACCAACTGAAGGATACACTGCAGAAATTCTGCAAGGCTCCACAGACAGCACCTTCCAAGTCAACAATGACTTCCATCTCGAAGGACAACAGCAGTAGATGCATGGGAACGTCACCATCTACAATTCCCCTGCAAGCTCCTCACTCTATCCCAACCGCACTGAGGGTAGCTACACCAAATGGCCTGCAGCTCACCATCATCTTCTCAATAGCAACTAGAGGTGACCAAATAATGCCGGCTCAGCCTGCAATGCCCACATCCTGTGAATGAATTAAAAAATCATTACCGTAGATTGTGAGCAGCAGTGGTGCCAGCACTGACGTCGAACACTATTTCCTACCTAGGAAGGAGCAAATTACTGCAGATGCTGGAATCTGTACTGAAAACAACAAATGTTGGACATCACAGTGGGTCAGGCAGCATCCACGGAGAGAAAGCAAGCAAACATTTCAAGTCTAGATGACTCTTCATCTAGACGCTGCCTGATCCACGGTGATCTCCAGCATTTTTGTTTTCAGTACTATTTCCTACTTCTTCCATTCTGAATAACCACCTTTTCTCCATCTCACTGCTGTTTTCTTCTTGAAGGCATCTAGCAATCTATCTGCCATTTGTCCTCGGACTCTAAATTCTCTGCCCTCATTCATTCGTCTTCTGTGGGAAATGTCAAAACGCTTTGAAAATCCAGATAAATTTCATCTACTTCGGAACATCTACTCTCTCTGTTATCTCCTCAAAACAATCAAGAATGCTGGACAAGTATGATTTTCCCTTGTGAAATCCTTTCCAAATTTTTTTTTGCTTTTAGTGCTTTGTCTCATTGCCTTTAGTAAAGATCCTGTTGTTTCTGATTACTCCCATGACTGGCCTCCTTAAATATAGGAATAACATTCAGTGTCCACCAGTCCTCCTTTTCTAAAAAAAAATTATTAAAATCTTGCAAATGCCTCTGCTATCTTTTCTTCAGATTCTTTTCAAATATGTGGATGTGAATCACTTAGATGAGGGCTTATATCCTCTCAAAGTTGATTTATTTTCTTCAATACATCATCTTTTTTATTTTAATGGCACTAATCTCATTGCTCATCTCGCCAGTCAGTGTCGTTGCTATTTGTTCCATCTCTTTGGTAAATATGGAAGAAAAATAATTATTTAATATCTCTGTCATCCATCATTACCTGGGTATTACCCTGTCTATCCTTTAATGGACCTATTCCCATCAAGCTGCCTTTTTTTATTGATGTACCTGTAAATATTTCACTATTTCATTTTACATTCCTTGACAGTTCAATTTCTTATTTCCTGCTTTGCCTTCTCCTAATCTCTTTGTATTTCCTCCTTTCCTGCCCTCCTCTGCTGTCAATAAACTTAATACAGGAAGATTTCCTGATCTTCAATTGTTCACTTCTATCTTAATTTATCCACAGAGTCACAGTCACATTTAGCTTGTTCTTTCCTCTCGGCAAAATCTGTTTTCTCTGAACATAGAACAATGGGAAACATATGGAGCAAAATCATTGTTTGTCAATATTAAACTCAATATTTTGAAGGTACATTGCATCTACAGGACATGATGGGACTCATGCAGAAAGTGAACACGAACCTGGGATGCAATGACCCTTGGGAAACAGTGGGCTCCGTGGTTACCAATATGGTGGAAAACTGCTTTGGTCTAGGTGAAGAATGTCCAAAGTAGTAGAAATATTCTGGTTCTGAAGGGGATCTTTCAGGCACACAGTCAAAGGCACTGGATGCAAATAGCCCTGTAGGTCATTCCCAGAAATCAAGTCCCGAATCAGTGCTACAAGAGCTTCAGTGACCTTCCACAAGTGTAAAGCATCTTCAAACCGATATCTTAGCAAGTGTACCCCTGTCCTCATACAATGTTCAAATTATCATCCCCATTACTTACCTACCAGTAATTGATGTCAGGAAGCATACCTGACTTTTTTTTTAATGATTCACATACTAAGAACTGCTGAAATTGCAACTTGCATACACATCTAGCTATTCAACCATGTTAGCCACGTCGCCAAAACAGATTGAACAACACTCATTGACATACTGCCCTCTTGACTATAATAGGCACACACCTAGAGTTCGCAGGAGATAACAGGAGGGAGACAGGCCTGATTACATATCCAAACCTCTTTGCTGGAGACATTGCTCACCTAAGTTAGAACGGCCGTTGTTGAGGCCATGAGCAGGGCTGAAATCATTGAAGATTAGTGACATCTTCTTATTCAACCTTCTGTCTGACGTTCCACTTTCCCTTCGTGGACATTCTCTGCAGATTTACAAGGCACAAATGATGTGATCATGGACATTTCATTTTCCCACCACCTCCTCACCTCGCAATTGTGCCTTTTCTCCCCTCCATTTAGGCACTAAAGAAATGCAAGTATTGTCACTTGATTTCAAATCTGCAGCTCCCAGATCATACTGACACTGCCTGGATCTTTCAGAAAAGAATAGATCTCAGATAACCCACAGGGAGACACAGGACTCAAGTAGACTTCAGCCAGGGGAAGAGATAATGAAAGTGCTGGCATCAGCTTGCTGGAGGATTAGATCACACGGGGATCCCACAAGGACTCAAAGGTGACTGTGTGGATGTAGCAGCCTTCAGGAGAATGCTGACGGTTACGGACAAAATACTTTGTACATTGGAAAACCTGCCAAAATACCTGGGCTCACTGAACATAGAGGAGTCCAGCGTTAATACAGAGATAACAAGGTGTGGAGCTGGATGAACACAGCAGGCCAAGCAGCATCATAGGAGCAGGAAGACTAGGGTTTTGCAAAGAGATTGGAGCTTATCCTCTCCAGGATGGAAGTGTTAACTCACTCACAAACAATATAACCATAAGGCAGCATCTGATGGCTGCTATCACAAACACAGCATAAGCAGCAGGCACCTGTTGTATAAGACAGTTAGCACCTGAAAGGGTTAACTGGCATTAGAAAATTAGCTCCACCCATCAGGAAATAAATGACTGCTCCTGGGTGGAGCTACCCAACAATGTATAGTGTGTCTTAACTGTTTCTGCTTCTGCACTGTTTTTGTTTTTACCAAAACCGTGTGATAAGGTTTTCGCAGATATAACTTCCACTTATGATGTGCAGGTGCCAATGTTGGACTGGAGTAGACAGGCCAGAAGTCAGACAATACCAGGTTATAGTCCAACAGGTTTATTTGAAATCACAAGCTTTTGGAGTGTAGCCCCTTCATCAGGTGAAGTCAGAGAGAAGCACACAGGCACAGAATTTATAGGCAGAGAGATCAATGGGAGGAGATAAAAAGATCAAACAAAGTAGAGTGTCGACAGACTGAATTATAGGTCTCTGCACTCTGTATCCGTCTGACACTCTTGATCACCTGCAGGGAGTGGTGGGTATCAGTCAGGATATATTTAATAATGTTTAGATATTGCACACATTATTCCTCACTGACATTCAGGAAGGTGCATGTGGGTTCCTGTTGAAAGCTCCTCCTTCCCTCACCCCACCTTTCAACAGCTTGTTCTGTTCTATGTGTCCTCTGCCATTTTCCCAGTTATGCTGTATTTCAAAGCGAATGTTTATTACTGTGCCGATACCAGGGAGAAACTGGTTTGTGTAGAGCCTTGAAGTCAGCAAAATGTCTTTCAGCAATCTCCACACAACTCTTGTCTAGAACGTCCAACTTGAATGAATTATGGAAAGCATTGAACTATTGAAGAATGCAATAAACCTAGAAAAAAAGTCAAATCAGCAGCTAGCCTGTAAGCAATTGGTGATTCCTTTAGAGCTCGTGGGGTTGGCAAGAATCCTTCCTGCTGCTGAACATATGTTCAGTTTTGTGAGGTTAAGCAAATGCTCATCTGAGGCACCGAGCTCTCAAAATGGCAACTCAAGACGTTGTCATGATACTGATTGCCATCTCACGACTTGTGTTGAAACAGTGATGATATAGCCTGGTTACCAGAGGAGAAATGTTCCGATACTGCAAAAACATGTGGTGAAGGACAAACCACAAAAAGATGAGGCATTTGTCCTTGATAATAAGGTTATTGTAATACAGTAACTATATACATGTTACACTAACACTGGGGCAAATTAACTGTTAATATCCATCTCCTGTCTGCCTGAACTGTCTGATGCTGCACCAGGTGACCGTGTCAAGTATCAGAGTGGGCACAGCTTCAGTCTAGCCCAGATGAACCTTTTCATATCTATTACCTGGCACAACAGCCTGCAATCCTATTGCAAAATGTGCCTGTATCCACTAACATTATGAACAACATGGCAATTAGCATGATTCATAACAGAGAGATGTTCATCGACATCAAATGCTGTTTTGTTCTCCAAATGGCCCCTGAACCACCCAAACAATGGGCACTCTTGGTCCAATCTTATTTCAGAGAACTTTAATTCTGGCCAATTAAGCATGTGGGAAACAGTCTCCAAGACGACTTCTTAACTTCAATTATTTCTGTTAATCTTTCATCAGACTCATGTTGCACTGCTGGATTTTTATTGAATTAGAGGATAGACACGTTCACTGAGGATCTTAATCCTTATAAACAGTTTCAAGTCATTTTTGACAATTACATTTTATCCACTATTGTTAAAACGAATAGCCCATGAACTGTATTTGAAATAAAAATAACATTTGTCCAACAATTATTATTTCATCTGCCATAAGATTGCTTCTGTTTTTCTTCCAAGAAATGATTTTCCCCAAGAATGTGAAGTACAAACTTAATGAATTAGCATGCAGCTCTCTACCAAAAAAAAGTTGCTCACCTTCTCTTGCCATTTAATTCCAAGATAAGTACCAAGTAATATGTGACCTTCATAAATTGCAGTCTAATTAGTTGCTTCTCAAAATGTCAGTTCAAGAATGTCACAATGATACAACAGTGTTTTAATTTAATGTAAACTAGCTTAATTTGAATTATCTTAGTGATAGAAGATTGCAGTTTAGGATTACAAAACAATTTGTGTGCAATTAGAAAATGTTCGTTTTATGTTAATTTTTATCTTTAAAGCTAAAGTGTTGCTGGAATTTACAAGTACAGCTAGTTTAAAAAAATCCCATTTGGGAAGGCTGAAATATGACAGTTAAGCTACATGAAATTTGCCTGTGAAATATCTTGGAGCTATCCACACTTGCAATCCTGCAGTATCTTTGATACAAGAGATGTCAATACTCTTGGTTAAAGTGTGTCTTAAACGCTCGTGGATTAAAGGAGCAAGAAATGCAATACCACTCCTAAAATGTGAATGTGATTGATTACATTGGTATATTATGTTGCTATTTATTTTATAAACGTTGAATATTTCTTGTCAGAAATTCCACTTCTTCGATGAACTCAGCACATTAATGTGCAATTTGCATTATAGTATTTTATTTATTTCACAAATCAATGATGGGCATATTTATGAATGACTTATCCCATCGAGTCACAAATCCTGAATTTGTCTGTGTTCCAATGCTGAGCTCAGAGTATGACCTGCTGTATGAAAAATAAATACACAGAGAGTGGTTTGTGTGTGGAATGAGCTTCCAGAGGAAGTAGTGGATGTGGGTACACTCACAACATTTAATAGACATTTGGATAAGTGCATGAATAGGAAAGGTTTGGAGGGACATGAGCCAAGCACATGTAGTTCGGCCTAGTTCAGTTTGGGATTATAGTTGGCATGGACTGGTTGGACTGAGGGGTCTGTTTCCATGATGTATGATTCTATGACCTAGAATCCAGGCTAACCCTGATCACAGATCATTTGTGTTTAATGTGCCATTTAGAAAGACTAAATAATAATTTTATTTAATAAACAATTTTACAAAAATTTTAGTACAGAGTATTTTTTTAATTAACTAATGACCATGAAATGCAGGAAGCAAAGGTCAGCTTTGGTTCAGGAATGTTAGCAGTTCAGTCCAGAATGTCACTCCAATGTTACCCTCTCTTAAACCATGCAATGTTTTCATTTCTAGTTATTAAATAACAGAATTGGAAGTTGATCTTATCCACATATCCAAGGTCCCAACTTCTAAAAGTGAAACCTGTCACCATTCCTTTAAAATCAATTAAATAATGGGAATGTACAAGTGAGTTTTTGACCAGAGACACTGTCAGCCCTACTCAAACTGCAGCATTTCATTTGTTTTGAAAAATCACAGCTTTTCAAGAATAAAATTTGCGTCTTTAAGCTTTCAGTGAACCTGAAAAAGGAATTTTAAACAGCGCACAGTTAGTAATTTGACAGAGAGAAGCAAAAGCTGGGAATCTCCTTGGTGCAACTATCCTGCTGCAACATCAAAGCAAACTAGAAACATGTCAAAGATGTTTTCAAACAACAAGATTACTGTCAAACTGACGCAACTGTTACCACCACTGAGACAAAACAGTTCCTTGCAGCAGTGCCTAGCTTGACAAAACTAATTGGAAAGTCAAAGCTACAACAAAATGTTTCCTTGGTGTGACAAACTGTTGTTAAAAAAATTGGGAAATTATTGATGCAATGTGTTGCATATTTAAGCTTTTGCTCATTTTTCCATTATAACATTTTAAATTTATATTCTAGTAATTTCTGTTTCATTCTGATCAGTAGTGATCATAATAATTTAATGGAAGTATATAAAGTTCCAAATCTAACATCGGCATGATTTAAAGGACCACTATTTAATTCTACAAGTAATGTCTATTTCTTCACATGCTTTTTCATATTTACAGTAGTTAAAAATGTAAACATAATTTAAAGAACTTTTGTTTCCTTTTGCAGATTATATGTATTTCTTCACAAACCACAATTTAGGTCCCGGAACCGCTGGATCAACACTTCACACTTAGTCTTGCAAACTGATTAAATAGCATTCACTTCTTTTCAAACTGATGGACAGCTGGTGTGTCAAACCCGTCCCAACCAGCTTTTTGCAAATATGCATCGTGCTGTCTGCAATCACGAAGACTCTTTATTCTGACAAAAAAAGGTTTGAGAAACCTGCAATCAAGACAGGGAAATTGCTAACTGGGAAATTCCTCTGCAATGCCCCAAACTGATCAAAACAACAAGACAACTGCAAATGTTAAGAGACGTCACATAATAACCTTGATTCAGAGATAGGAACTGCAGATGCTGGAGAATGTGAGATAACAAGGTGTGGAGCTGGATGAACACAGCAGGCCAAGCAGCATCAGAGGAGAAGGAAAGCTGACAAAGAAGGGTCCAGACCTGAAACGTCAGCCTCACATAACAACCTTTTGTCTACAATGCCATCATTCTTCAGCAAGAACACAAAAAATTTCCTTTTGAGCACTTACTGCAAATCTGGATTCACTGTATATGCCAACTCGTTCTAAAAGATCAAAGAACTTCTGCCAACAGAATAACCTCCTAACATATAGATCTATCCTAATGTAATTACCAGGCACTCTCTTACCTTTCAGATTAAACCAATTTATCATTAAAGATGCAGTCTAATCCAAGTCACTCAAATGACTCTGCAAGCCCAATCTTTTCTGAAGCGAGACAACTCAGCTCTCTAAGCTTAAGAGAGAAACTTTCAATTCCACAGTCTGTTTATGTTAGTGCTTCCGCTGGAAATAGGAATTATACACAAGGGAGAAGAATGGCAAAACTGAACAGGAACATTTTATTAATTATACTCACACGACCACAGCCAGTTTGAAATTGAACTCAAGCTTTGCGCCTACAGGTCACCTGACCAGCTCTCTTGAAGGGGCATTGTCCCCAACTGCATATATAACATAAACCTCCTCCAAACGTTGGTTATGACCTCCATATGTATCCCATTGGCTTGGAAAGCCAAGGACAAAATTCCTTCCACTGTTTCCTGGAGCGTGACAAAATTCTGCAGCAGACAGGCAATTAACGGCTTGATATCGGGGCCCTTGTCCATTTAATGGATAATATCTTACTGTGGAGCTGTCAACCAATGAGATCAGCAGGAGGACGAGGCATAAAGGCCAGCTTGAGGACTGCACCTGACCCAGAGTTCTCAAAAGGGAAAAATGACAGTAAAACTTGGATATGACGCACACTGGTCTGACTCAACTTGTATTCCTGAAAACAGATTAGAAGCAGCATGGAGGCCACCAGGATATCAAAGAAATGTGTTTTGAATTGCCAGCACAAATCAGACAAGTGCTGGAGATGTATATGGTGGTTGGTGACGGCAGGAGGCTTGTTTCTGCAGGAGTAATTTTTTGACATCAGAGTGGATTTCCATGGGCACTGTCATGCCCAGAGGTTTCCATATATGCCAGCCTGCACTTGGGCTACCAACCTCCACTGGGCAGGTGGAGAGATTGCTCAGTGCATGCAACACACCAGCCAAGACAGTAAGAGACCCCCAAATGTCTTTAGGCGCTCACTTAAAAGCTTCAAGCGGCCTTGGAGTGGGAAGGCCAACTTCGGCTTTTCCTGCCAGTGACAAAGTTTCACTGCACTGGAAAATTCCAACCGAGGCCTCAAGGTCTAGTAGAGGGCATGACAGGTTTTTTTTGTTCTATACTGAGTTATCCTAGGAATGCAAACTAAAACACCATTTATTTAGCAGTAATCTTGCAGCAGCGATCCTGTTCTGTAACATCTAAGTCATTTTCCTGCTCAATAGACTTTAGTTAGGAAACCTGCATAGCACAGATGTGCATGGGAGTAACCCTATCCTTGTCATCATGCTATATTAATCCATACTGAATATCATCTACCAGGTATAGGCCTGTTCCCCTGTTAGATCTAACTGCAGTGTTGGTTTCTTCATCCAAGGTCAATTATAAATCTTTGTGCCAGCCACAAGTATTTCCCCAATACAGCAGTCCTGATTTCCAAATCCTCATACTTTTTAACATAATCCGACACAGGGGTGTCATTTTAAAAGCCTGACATAAGAACATTACTTATGAATGGCTATTTTATATTGTTCTGCAATGTGTTCTGGCTTGCGTACAAACCAATTTGTAGGCCTACTCAAGAAGAGAACCCACGCTCGCAACCTTGGATCTGCCTATGGTGTTCAACTGGTAAATTAAGATTAAAAAGTGAGAAGCAATATAGACATTGAAGACCTATTGGACTTAAACAACCTTTTGATGTAAATTCCAAGCTCAACCCAAATAAATCATATGAATCATATGACTGGCCTCGCAAGTTCATTCATGAACGTCCTAATTGACTTTATCTTCACTGAAGTGTAACATTAGTTAACTAAATAAATGTAAGAGACCCCAGTGGACAGTATCATGCTGTTAGTACAGTTAGTTAAGATTTACAGCTTGACTGTGACCCAGCCACCTTGTAAAAACCTGGCAGGTAGTTTAAGTTGCCATTGCAAACTGTAACAGTTAATTCCAATGCTTTCCCAAAAATTGCAATATTGCAGTGTCCATACCCTTGCATCAAGAGACGTGGGTTCAAATCCTAGCTATTCCAGAAGTGTGCCAGGTTGATTAAAACATCTGCAGTATTAATCCATTCTTTTGAACCGGTGAACAGTATAATCACTAGAAGAAACTGTGTGCCCGCCTTAAATACACAGATTAGGCTCTGTTGGTATCAAGTACATTGATTTAGATTGTATAAATACAAATGAAAGAGATAAATCAGCTTATCGTTTTTATTATTATGTACCGAAAGCAAGTACCAATTATTATAAATGTACAAATGGAATATCCACCAGTGTGTGAACAACTGACCAGACCAGGTATTCTGTCAGCACAAAATACCAAGAATTAGGGAATGCCACACTTTAGGTGGACAATGCCATGTAACCTGTTCTGAACGGACAATATTGCTATTTGTCAGATGCTATTTGTCTGCTCACATCTGATGTTGGTGCACAGGTAAAACTGGTACTGGGAGCCATTGGAAGCCAGGCTGTGTTGTTTGGGCACTGGACTGCTTGATCCTTTATCCCGTTCATTGTCAGGTCACATTAACTGAAGATAGTGGGCAAATGGTTCAGAGGTGCCAGGACATGGATTAAAAACTGGGACGAGCCTATTGCTATGGCAAGGCAGAAACTGGACATGAGAGAGCACACCACTCCCTCTAAAAAGCTGATCATCAGATGTAAGATTCTCTCAGTGTTGCTTTACATGATACACTTCTGTTCCATTCACTGAGCCAGTACCACATTGTTCACTTAAGTAACCTTGTACTTCATCCAGAGATCAATATTAGATTATGTCCGCAGGGACACCATGTATCAATCTCCAGATGGAGTTGGGGCGGTGGAAGGGGAGGAGAATGAGTGCAGGACATACCCAACATCTCCTTCATCCCGATAGCCACATTTGTGTTTGGCTACATCAGGCTGTATGTAGACCCTGGACACGAAAACCAGGTGAAACGATGTGCTGAGATTCTACCTGTCCCTGGTGTTTTCCATCAGACAGTGGTCAGCACAAAACTTCCAGGAGACCCTGAGTGCAAAGGAGAAGTTTGATCCTGTCGGATACTTCCCTGAGCAGAATGTTAAAGTCATTTAGCAGAACGCCTCATCATCAGAACTTTCTCACCAACATCAAGTTGTAGCTTAGCCATTTGTGAGAACCCATCAGATCTTTCAGCACGCCCAGAGTCAGTGTGCCACTGCACACTGCCCTCCAGATGGCTGCGAAGGTGAAGAGACTGCCCCACATCTCCTTCTGAAATGTGCCTTTGCAAAGAAGGTGAGAGTCCTGGCTTTTGTTGAGGCTTGTTCCACGCAAATCCACAATGCAGGACTCCGTGCTCTATGGGCTGCTCCCTATGACACACATTGAGATAAACATCAAATGTGCATTGAAAGACCAACATTTTGGTGAATGACGCTCTTTAGTTTGCCCCAATCCAGTGCTTAGAGTTGTCCTCAACCGAGTGTTGCAGACTGGCACATTCCAAGGTCCAGGACCACATGATGAGGTACGCATTAAAGCTTGGGATAGCCTTTGCTACAGCGCAGTGAGGAAAGGCCGCTATCCGAGGTTTTTCCATTATGATAGACAATGGGCTAACTTATACTAACTTATCCTAACACCCCTTGCCTTGTATTGTGATTTGAATAGTTGCTTGATGTATTCAGTAATCGTTCTAATTTTGCATTGGGTTTGAAACACCTAAGGATGCAAATGCTCAAATAAGAAATGAGATTTCATTGTATTTTATGTATATCTGATTTGAATCATTTTGTATTGTATTTATATATATTTTATGAATAAAGCATAATTTGCAAATCTATTTTGAAATTATTGTTACATGTGGGTGAATTTTCCATGTTATGAGCAACCAGTAACCATGGTGAAATTGTACTTGTTTGGAACAATTCAATCTCTGAGTTTTACTTATTTTGCCAAACAAAATCTCTGGCATGAACAAGTGCAACTGGACAGTGTTTTAAAAACACTTTTAAAGCTTCTGAAAATGGGGTTATTACTGAAAAAAACAATGTTGTCACAATGTCAATTAATTGTCTGTAAGAAACCCAATTTTAAATGACTGAACATTCCTTCTTAAAATAATACAGATCCATGTTCTAACCACATTATGGGATCGTAATTACTTTTTAAAAGCCTTGAACAGTGCTCATTAATGTTGTTGCACCGAAAAGAACCTCCTCCAGACATGTGATGAGTGTGGTGAAGAGAAATTTGCAATGCTGATTAATTTGAAGTGGGATTGTGCTCAGCTCTGTGGACAATGTCAGCTTCTGAAGCAACGTTTGCAAACCAGCCAAACAAAAAAGGTTGCAGAAACTGGATTTGAACTGAACTTAATTTGCACTCAAAATTCAAGGCATTTTGAGCTGGATGGATTGTCCTGAAAAATCAATGCACTTGCAGTGGAAACTGTCTCATAATATTTGTGTGTGTAATGCTGCTCTCGATGTCAATGTTACACCACAACATTTTGTTCTCATATTGTTGGATTGACCGGAACTTGAGGTAGTGTCCAACATTAACCCTTTCGAAACCATTACTTTATACAACAAAGTGGGCAGTTGTGTTGGGGGTAAAAGAAAAAAGAAACAGAAAAAGTATAACCAGGGAATGAATAGGAAAAAAAGAGAAAAAAGAAAATATGACCAGGTGATTAGAATCTCCTCAGTTGAGGACTGCCTCCAAGCTGGCTGGCTACAGCCAGTGTACTGTGCACCAGTAAATAAAGGGGGACTTGGTGACAGGACCCAACCTGCGTGCAGTTATTTCTTGGGGAGATCTAGATGAAAAATACAACAAAGAGGTGAGTGGGGGTCATGGTGAGCCATGTGATGTGAGTAAGTCAGGAGGAGTTTAGAGAGGGACTGAGCAACATCGGGGTGTGAAGGGAGATGATGAACAGTGGCAGGCGTTAGGTGGTGAAGGGACTAAGACGGCTGTTTTCAGAAGTTGGGGGAGTTTGGGAAACCTTGTCAGCCTTGAGTATAATCAGGAAACGAGAGGAGAGACTGATCATTGTCACAAGTGAGGGTGTGTATTGTAAGGCATAAAGGAAGTAGGTGAGTACTTCAGGGGATGAGGGAGGGGGTGTACATTGTCAGAGGATGAGCATTTTCAGGGGATGGGTTAGGGAGGTGAATTTGGCTGTTGAGGATGACAAATCTTTTTAAAAAAACAGCACAAGTCAATTAACTGAACTGAGAGCGATGTAAAAGAGGAGGTACTCGACTCAAATTATAGTTGCCACTTGACCTCCTGATCCTACTCATTGTCACATTCCCTCTTGTTCCAAAACCAAAAAGTGCAGGGTCTCCAGGTATGTGGGTAGTTTACATCACAGACAGCAGCAATGTGTACCACTGCTCCACCACTGACCAGACCAAAATCTTCATAAACTTACTCAAATCTGAAGACATTCCCTTTGGGCCACTGGTGGTAGCATCCTGCCACCCATTATCCCTCACTCCCATCGAACAACCAGGCAGCACCTCCGACTGAGTTGCAGCTTTGACAGGGCCTGGTCAGCAGAGGACTTGAACTTCCTCCTGGAACACATCTCCCTCGCTTCACCTGAGATCTCAACAGCCCTCCTCCAGTACCCATTACAAGCACTCCCTCAGCCTCCTAGAACCTAAAACTCCCCTCCCCAGGACCTGACACTTCACTATCATTCCTCCGAGAGACCCACAAACACCTCCCCAATACCCACAGAACCAAATAACAACCCCTCCTGCACTACCAACACACCATAGAGCCTTCCTCCACTGGACAAACCTGGCACAACTCTTCACCTCCCCTGTCGATCCCTGGCACCTGACAACCACTCCCTCTGCCCCAGGAGCTTGATATCCACCATCCTTCTCCCATGTCCAGACTCAGTCCCTGCCACAGCACAGACCCCTCACACACTCTGACATACCCTAAACATTCAATCACCTACCTGGTACAATTCTCACCTTGTGCCCTCACACCCCACCTGGCACACTGGTACCCTGGCACCCTAACCACTTAGCGCACTACCACCCTGCTTACCTTGTACCCTGGCAGCCCACCCACATGCCAGCTCACATGTTTTCTGCTGGACACCCTATCCACCTGGTAACCTGGCACTCTACCAACCTGGCATTTTGTACCCTTCCCACCTGGCACCAGCATTCCTCCCAAGCTAAGCGACTGAGCGCACGTTGTGATGTTCTCCACATGGCCATTGGCTTCTGCACGCTGATCGCGGAATTGACTTCCGGTTCAGGAAATGAGCAGCCAATAGGAAAATCAGAAAGAACACTGCCTAGTACCCTTACCCCTGCACTTAACTTCTATCGCCAGAGTTCCATAGGACCATTGGGCAGGTCTCTCAGAAGAAAGAGAGGGCAAGAGAGAGAGAGAGAGAGAGACAGAGAGACGAATGGTATGCTTACCCTTTCCCAGAAGCTGTCAAAGTGACTGTCTGTGATGGTGTACATTAAGTTGCAGGAAAAGGAGCTGTAGTTTGCCTTGCCCTGACTACCCTGCATTATGATGACACAGTCAGGTTGAAGATATGTGCTTCATTTCCGCAGGATCCGTGATTGGAAGCTCCCACCAGAACTTTGCAGCTCCTTCTTATTGTTAAAAAAGTAAGAGCGGAGTTTAAAAAGAATAGAAAATCTGGTACAGATGGTAACTCATGCAATAATTATTGCTTTCTGGTCACATATCTGTCATTAGCTATGAGATTATTCCTTGATTGTTTCATCTATTTGGGATGGATGTAAAATGCAAACAGAAACATTATTGTAATATGCAGCAAAACAATATCATAAATGGTACCAGTGCTACAACTGAAGGCTTTTGACTCATCCTGCTTCAAAGGATGGCAACTTACACAATTTTTGACAGTACAGTTGATGAGCTGTAATCACGATTGCCTATTCAAAAGGTAAAAGTACATAACTGAAGTATTTCTGATATTGGCATGAATCACATATGAAAACGTCATTGTCTGGAATAGCAGCAGTATTCTCAGAGTATTTCCACAGTTCCTCTCCAAGATTTAATGCTAATTAGTGACAAGTGATTGTCATTTTCTCACACACTGTTGGATTTACTAAAAAAAAGATTGAGATCAAAATTAATAGACATAAAATCATAACAGGCATTAAAGGCTGAAAGCTTCCTTTCTTTCGGTCTGAATTTGATTCAAGCACAGACATGAGAATTCAAACAGCAATGTGCCAACCCCACTGTGACTAAAAGTGGGACTTAAAAATGATTTCTTTTTAATTCATTCTTGGAACCTGGGTGCCACTGGTAGGTACAGTATTTATTGTCTGTCCCTAATTGTCCTTGAGAAGGTGATGGTGAGCTGCCTTCTTGAACTGCTGTAGTCCACGTGCAGTAGGGAGGTTTACAATGCCATTAGGGAAGGAATTCCAGGATTCTGATCCAGTGATATTGAAGGAATGGCGATATATTTTCAAGTCAGTCTGGTGCATGGCTTGGAGGAGAACTTGCAGGTGACGGTGTTCCCACGTATCTGCTGCCCATCTCCTTCAGATGGAAATATTTATGGATTGGGAAGGTGCTGTAGAAGGAGCCTTGGAGAAGTTCTGCAGTGCATCTTCCAGGTGATACACACTGCTGCTACTGAGCACCAATGGTGAAAAGAGTATCTGTAACAATGAGAGATTTACACTCTTGTAAACAAACAATACCACATTTCACATGGAACCTCCAACAGCAGATGGTGATGTTAAGAGACAGCACTGAGCAGGGCAGCTAAAGCAGTTGTGTCAGGACCCCCAGCAACAGGTTCTGCTGAGCTAGTCGGCTCCCGATCTCATTACAACCCTGGTTCAAAAATGGACAAAGGAGCAAAGCTGCAGAGGTGAGCTAAGTGTGACTACACTTGACATCAAGGCAGCATTCGACTAAGTATGGCATCAAGGAGCCCTAGCAAAACTGCAGTTAGTGGGAATCATGGGGAATAATGAGGTGGTACCGAGCACAAAGAAAGATGGATGTGAACGTTGAAGCTCAATAGACTTAACTTTATAATTCATGGCATGCAGGATAGTGTCCTCGGTCCAAACATCTTCAACTACTTCACCAATGGCCTTTCTTTCATCATAAGTTCAGAAGTGGGATTTTCATTGATGTTTGCACAATGTTCAGCACCATTTGCGATTCCTTTGATACTGAAGCAGACAGCGTCCATATGCAGTGTCCTTTCCTGGTAGCCCTTCTCATTACGCCATAGCCTTTGCAGCACCCCAGTCCCCACACAACTTGTCCACTTAAACCTGCCCCTGTCCACCTAACCCACCCAACCCCTGGCATATGAGGTGACCGTTTACTATGTGGTCGTTCATTGCTTTCTCCTTGAAGCCAGAGTGCTCTTGACAATGGATGAACCACCTTCCTTACGTGCATTCAGTTTTCTCTGCTGCCACTGCAACCTTACCCTGGTCTCTCTTTTTATCCTTGTGATGCTCTCTAAAAAGGAGCCCACGTTGGGTTCTGCTGGTTAAGTTCCTTCAATCACTTAAGGAAGTGTTCTTTCGCACACCTGCCATTGGTGTATTTTCTGAGTGTATTTTACTTCCCTACCCCTGTGAGTACTTCTGTTTCTGTGTTACCATAAGTCCATAACTAATAAGAACAGGAGTAGGCCATTTAGCCCCTCAAACCTGCTAGGTTGTTCAGTAGGATCATGGCTGATCTGACATTCCTCACATCTACTTTTTTGACCTTTCCTGTAACCCTTGATTCCCCTACCCCTCAAAAATCTATCTTTGCCTTAAATATATACAAGCACTCTATCCCACGGATCTCTGTATCAAAGAGTTCCTAAGACTCACAACCCTCTGAGAAAAGAAAGTCCTCCTCACCTGACTCATAAATTTGCATCTTTTTATTCTCAGACTATTCCCTCTGGTCCCAGGCTCTCCCATGAGGGAAAACATCCTCTCAGCATTTAACCTGCCGAGTCCATTAAGAATCCTATTGTTTCAATGAGATAACCTCTCATTCTTCTAAACTCCAGTGAGCACAGTCCCAACCTGTTTAGCCTTTGCTCATAATACGAGATACCTCCAAACCGAGGATCATCCTCGTGAAACTTCTGTGATCTGTCTCCTATGGGAAAGAATCTTTCTTTAAATAGGGGAACATAAATGCTCACAGTACTCCAGATGTGGTCTCATCAGCACATTGTACAGTTCCAGTAAGACTTCCCTACTCTTATACTTTAACCCCCATAAAACATTCCACCAGCCTTCCTGATTACCTACAGCACCTAGGTGCTAGCTTTCTGTGTTTCATGCACAAGTACCCCCTTGTGTAGCAGCTTTCTACAGTTTTTTGTCATTGAAGTAGTTGAAGATGTTTGGACCTAGGAGACTATCCTGCATGCTATGAATTATGAAGTTAAGCCTATTGAGCTTCAAAGTTCACATCCATCTTCCATTTAAATAATATTCTGTTATTTTGTCCTCCCTTCCAAATGAGTAACTTCACATTTTCTCACTTTACACTCGTAAATGTTGTCAACATTTTGCCCACTAACTTCACGTTTCAGTATCTCTCTGTAAACTGTATCCCTCTCACAACCTGCCTTTCCATCTATTTTTGGGTTGTCTGCAAATTTGGCTACTTTCACTTCCTTCCTCCAAATCATTAATATATATTGTAAACAGTTGTGGTGCCAGCACTAATCCCTGTGGAACCTCACTAGTGACGGGTTGCCAATCCGAAAAAGAACACTTTATTCCCACTCGCTGTTTCCTGCCCATTAGCTAATTCTCTATCCATGCCAATACACTACCTGCAACACCAGGGGCTTTTATCTTATGACTTAACCTTTTGTGAGGTACCTTGTTGAATATTTCTAGAAGCCTAAATGCAACACATCTACTGGTTCCCCTCTATCCACTGTGGTTGACACTTCTTTTAAAAAAGTCTTATACATTAGACAGACACAACTTCCCCTTCATGAAGCCGTGCTGACTTTGCTTGATTAGATTTTGATTATTTATTGATTTGGCCCAAATGCTAACTGCATACTCTCCCTTCGGCCTTCTCCCATGCTTTCTTCAGCTGCTGTGTCAACAGCAGTTCACTGCTTAAAAATGCCACAAAATGTGTTGGTAGCCAGCCTGTCCCACTGCTGAGCTTCAACTCCCATTTTTACCAGTGGGTTTGGACCACTGGGCAGGCCGTTGCTTACCATCACTAGCTCTCCCTTAGCAGGCTTTCTTTATTCCCAGCTCACCATTACCCATTCCTTTGTCAGCACAACTGCTGTTCTTTCTCTCAGGACTTCACCTCCCCCTATCTTATACTTCTTCCCCTCTCCCCTTAACACCTGTCTTCAGCATATATACCACTTCTTCCTAGTTAAATCAGTGCTGAAGAAGGGTTGCTGAACCCGAAATGTTGATTCTGCTTTCTTTCCACAGATGCTGCCAGATCTGCTGAGTTTCTCCAGCACTTTGTGTTTTTGTTTCAGATTTCCAGCATTGCAGTTTTTTGTTTTTTGGTTCTCATATATTTCCATGTCACCTATAATGTATGGATACCTGTTTGAGATTTCCTATTATTCAATATGTTGTCAGATAATGCACTTTCAATGAATGGCAAAAGAGTTAGTTCCACTGAACTTGAACATAGAAAACAGCATGAAGATACTTCCTGCGTTCACATACTGAAGCAATGTCAAAACATCCAAATCCTGTGGAATCCACTCAAACAACAGGTTGTTGCCTTGATGAAAACACTGCTATTATGTTCCGCTATATAGAAACTTGGCAGACAGCCAACTAAATACTGGTACAGGATTACAATAGCATTATTGCTTCCCTTATCGGGCTATCAGTCATTAAAACATAATGATTATTTCATGGAAATAGCTTGACTAATGCAATGCAATAAACAATTTGCTTCATTGCTACAACTATGAAAGGACTGAATACATTAAAACAACATTACAAATGTGCGTGAAAGATCATAGGCGCGGTATGCTGGAAGTAGTGAAAGTTTGTAGACACATCCATACAAATATTGAACAAAGTATAATGCAAGCAGGGAGTTAATAATGTCAAAATGAATGGAGTTTACAAAATCAACATGCGATAAGACTGTTAATGCACTCTTGTTGATTCTCACTGTGAGTGAGAGGGAGGGAGGTAGAGACTTGCAACATTTGATTATTGTGTGTCATCAGTTCTTGGATATGAGTGTCACTAGCAGTTACTTTCCACCTCTAATTACCCAGAGAAAGCAGGTGACCTTCTTGAAATGTTGTATGACTTTATTACTCATGGCACTTTTTTAAATGTGCAGCTAAGAATCAAGTACATTGGTGTGGGGTGTTGGCAAGGCTAACTAACACCTTCCCTAAAGGAAATTAACAAATCAGTTCAGTTCTTGGGACAGTCAGACAGCTTCTAGCTCACTTTTCTTGATACCGACATTCATTTCTAGATTTTAACATTGAATTCAAATTCTCAAACTACCATCTAAAGACCCCCAGATTATTTTGTTTCCGTAGTATGACTGTTTTACCACCACAACCTGGGTTTTGATTAAAGGGCAGCATGTCATTTTGGTCAGCAGGAACATAAACAGAAAATGTCTGAAGCGTGAGTGCGTGTCAGTACAAAGGACCCCAGTCTATGATTTAATTTGATTTGATTTACTATTGTCACATGTAACGAGGTACAGTGAAAAGTGAAGTCTTACATGTTTTACAGGCAGATTGTACTATACAGGCGCATCACAATAATAGAACAGGGTACAATGTTACAGCTGCATAGAAGGTGCAGAGAGGTCAACATTAGCATTTAAAAGGGCCATCCAGAAGTGTGGTAAAAGCGGGAAGAACACTCAAACTTATAAATGCAATCTCATACGGGGAATAATTTTAATGGTCTGACAGACAGACATTTCCTGTATTTACAAACGGTCTTTTACATTGTCCTGCATTGTGTTCTGACTTGCGTACAAATTGATTTGCAAACGGTCTCTGAAATGGACCTGTTTGCATCCCAGGGACTGCCTGTAGTAAGAAAGGGTCCCAGATTCTCAGCTGTCTCCTTGGATGTATTACTTGCTGAAGTGACAGCTCAAAGCAAAAGATCACTGGGGATTGATGATAAAATCTATGCGATTGGATCATTCAATACCCTCTGGAGTGTGTTTGCTGAATCGGTATTGTAAACTTCACCAGTTCAGTAATTCCCACAAAATTCCAGCAGAAGTTCATTGCCCATACAAGGCTGGCAAAAATAAATCAAGAAAGACGCCATTTACAACGCACCTCCTATATGGCCTGAGAGGTTTCACATCGTCTTTAACTTATCAACGTCTTTATGTGCCATCAGCTGGACATCAGCCAATCTTTTTGTTTGTAAAAAGAGAAACCTCTGGAGATATTGACACTTGTGTTGCAAACTTACTGCTTTCCACACACATATTTCATAATCTTGAAGAAATTTATTGAAGGAATAAGGAATGCCTGCTCTCATCAAAGGGAAAACAACATGCATTCACCTTCTTTTAACATTTTAATATATTCTCTCTCCCTCTCTGCAAAGTATAAAGTTACACACAACAATGATAGAGAACCACAATGTGGGAGAATACCAAGACTGAAAGTATTGCATCTACAAATAAAAGAAATAATTTCAGAAATTAAGCAGAAGAATAAAGGAGTTGGTAAATTTGGAGATGACTAGTGAAAGTTGGTAAAGGTTAAGCATCATAGTCAAAGACAGTGTTCTTTGAATAGGTTATTTCTTCAAGGTCAAATGTCAAGGTCAAATGGATTTGAAAATAACATCTGTTTTGACATCATAGGGAAAGAGAAATAACTGGATAACCCAATGACCATCTGCCACTTGAAACTTTGCAACCTCTGCAATCTCCTTATAAGTTTCATTACATCAACCTACATGGTCAAGTTCAGCCAAGATATTTTGTCACAATCAAATCCAGAATAGTGAATAAATTCCTATTTTCATTCCTGAGGTTTACTATAACAGTCTGAATGTTTTGAAATAACAAGGTGTGGAGCTGGATGAACACAGCAGGCCAAGCAGCATCATAGGAGCAGGAGAGCTTGACGTTTCGGGCCTAGATTTTAATCAACTTGATATTTAGTTGGCCGTGTGTAAATCTATGAAAACATGACGTATTGTAATCAGACTGAGTAAGAAATAGTAACATTATTATTTTAAAAATCCTATCCAGAATGCCATGACAAACCCAAACACCAGCTTGCAACCAAATATAGTAAGTTACAGGTATGGGGAGGTTGGGATGGGTGTTGTTGGTATGTAGAATTTGAAGGTTAAAGTTAATTAGAGAAAACAAAAAATACATTCAGCTATTACTCAGATAACAAGCTGTGGGGCTGGATGAACACAGCAGGCCAAGCAGCATCATAGGAGTAGGAAAGCTTGACGTTTCGGGCCTAGACCCTTCATCAGATGGTATCGCTTTCCATAACCAAAAGGCAAGCTGATAGTCATAGTTTTTCACAAGGTGGGGGCTTTGATCATGTGTTAGCTGACCATTGACACATACAATGGAGGTCCCATTGTCATACTTTCAGGAGAGTTTTCAGCACCTTTTTTGCACAATGGCTTTGCCTTTGCAGATACAATGGTTGTTGTTTATCATCTTTAGGCATTTTACAGACAATTCATAAAATGGAAAGTGTGAAATTCTGCAGGGGAACTGACTCAATATTTCTACTGTTAATCCATGTCAGAGGTTTTCATAAACTTGCTTCCTCTAACAGGTCAGGTGACCTCTGCAGCCTTTTTAAAACACAGTGTCATAGCTTACTTAAAGTTATCTTTCCAACAAAAGTCCCGAGTATTAAATTAGTCAATGGGTTTAAATAGTATTATCAGTATATGATAACGTTGTACTCCTCAGAAGGTATAATTAGTGACTCAGAAAGGTTTTCAGTGGGTAAACATCATTGAGTATGAAGATGTGGGAATAGAAAAGTGAGAAAGTGTAATTGTATAATGGTTGGCACAATACCTGCTCCAAGCTGAGAAGCCCAAAATCTCAGCGATCGAGGATCAGAGTTTCACAGAATTAGGAAGATTTTGTGGATGATTAAAAATGGTGGTGTGCACCTGGATACCACAAATCCCACCCCTATCTGACAAATCTCATTTTGGCCAGTAGAGGAAAGAGGTGTGGTATGATTCATACAAAGTGAAGCATGAACTCAAAAGACCCATGTGACCTCAGTAATTTTCACAGTTGCAGATTCTTAACAAACTTTTGTGGGAGTTATGAATTCATGGAATAGATATAAACATTCTTAAAAAGTAGATAAAGGCTTTATAAATGTCATGAACACTTTTAAAAAATACAAAATCCTTTGAATGTGAAAATATGCTGCAGGTGTCAGTGTTTGCGAACACAAATGCTCTATTGGATTGATATAATTGACAGGCCAGCTGGTGTAGTATCTGTTCAAGTCTTACTTGCTGACACTTTCCTAATACTAATACTATTGCATTGTGCAAGCTTGGCTGAGTCTCAAAGGCTACAATTATCTCAACATGGAGTTGTGTGTACACATTTTGATTGACAGTTTAAGGAAATTCTCAAAGATTTAGCCGTTATTCATGTAAGACCATAAGACATTGGAGCAGATGTAGGCTATTCAGCCCATTGAGTCTGCTACATCATTCAATGAGACCATGGCTGAACAGATAATCCTCAACTTTACTTTCCTCCTATTTCCCCATAACCTTTGATTCCCTTACTGATTAAAAATTGGGCTATCTCAGTCTTGAATTTAATTAATGATTCAGCCTTAATAGCCCTCTGTGGTAACGAATTCCACAGATTCATGAGAGAAGAAATTCCTCCTTATTTTACATACACAACTTCTTAATCTGAGATTACGCCCTCTTGTCCTAGACTTTCCCACAAGGGGAAACGTTATTCATTCACCTGGTCAAGTCCTCTACGAATGAAAGTTTTTTAGTGGAACAGCTAATTGAGATTTACAAGCATTCAATAAGTTTAGGAATTGGAGGTTTTTGGAGAGTGAGAGATTCCTTAATTTTTTACACATTTATGTTATTCATCTCTGCATAACTCCTGAAGTCTGCCCAGAGTGGATACTGGTTGGCTTGGCATTGATTTGACAGGGAGGGTATGAGTTACCATGAGGGTGTGGGTGAGCAGCATCAGTTGGCATGGAGGCTGTGGCGGAGACATGGGAAGTAGGTGAGGGCGCGAAGGAGATGTGAGATGAGAGGACTGAAGGGCCTATTTGATTTTAGTACAGCTAGTATGAAGTCCTGGAGAATTCAGGCTACCCTTAAAAATGAGTACACCTTGTTAGTATTTATTTCTGTTAATAGGAAACAAAACACCTAGGTGTTAAAGGTAACAATGCAAAAAGGTGCAGGGAATTAATTAGTTAATCATATCCAAACATATAGAAAGAACAACTGGCTAGAAGGTGGTTGGATTCTGTTGTATTTACTTGTTTGAAGTAGAACAATCTAAAAGGATTTCAATTCTATAGAAAAAACTAGTTGAACGTACAACATTGAGGGAGTAGGTTAGGCTCATGATTTGGGAATGACAAAAACTGAAGGTAAGAAAATGCATTGTAAACTGGGTATAGGAATGCACTTACCCCTAGAAAGAGATTAACTGTTGAAAGGAAATCCTTTAATAGGAATGGGACACCAAACAATTGCAATCCACAAAAAAGTCAGAAGGCACTATACATGGTGCAGTTCAGCAAGGTCAAGAAATATATTACAGATTAGAAATACTATCAGGAGCACAAGCCGTGTGATCAGGAAGTTACTAAAAGTTGCTGAACAGCAAGAATTATAAATTCTTACGGAGCGCACAAAGATGCCAGACAGAGATTGCCAGTCATATGACATGGAGTAAAATGAAACAAAATGGAGGTTCCTTACTAAATGCATAAGGCCAATGCCAGGATAATGGCACAGGTTTTCAAGAAGACCAAGATATAAAAGCAGATTACCCTGTAGTAGTAAGAACGTTTCTGAAGATTTTCGTGGCTTTACTAGCAACAAATACGTGGACACGTAAATCAATTGATATAAAGCAGCATTTTTGCAGTGAAATCACCAAGAAAAGGAAACATTCTTTGCCTTCCAAAAGAGGCAGTAAACACACTGGGTACATACTGGAAGGTAAATAAATGTGTCAATGGCCTAAATGATGCCTCCAAAGTTTGGTTCCTGTCAATAAAGTGCATCCCATGAAAATGAGGTTCTCTACAGTTTAAAGCAGAGCCATGCTTTATTGGCACCATGATGGGATCCTTTCAGGCATCTTTATGATGCACATTGACAATTTTTTTTTGTGAGGTGCTATGGGGGAATTTAAAAACATTGTCATAAAGCAGACTTCAAAATGACAGTCAGGCTTCAGGAGCTTTTAATTTTATAGGTTTAGATTTTCGACTGACCAAATTGGGAGCAGCTCTAAATGAGTAGCTTTAACTACAGAATGTTAATAGAATCCCAATAAATTGGACGATATCCTCATAAAAGGAAGACTGCACAACTAAAGAAGCAGATAGTTGAGAAATTTAGCCAATTAAACTCGTTCCTAAGGTTTTGGAGTAGATCTGTAGCTCGGGTTGCGGGTGTTGTGGTTGGTTGGCTCGCCGAGCTGGGTTTTTTGCTCTGCAGACGTTACGTTACCATGTTGGGTAACATCATCAGTGCAGCCTCCAATGAAGCGCTGTTGTGTTTTCCCGCCTGGTTTTTAAACTCTAGAGTCCTTTGAGCTGGATTGCCTCACTTCCGGTTTTCCTTTGTAGTGGAGTGTATATGGGGTCAAGTTCTATGTATTTATTAATGGCTTTCTTCGTGGAGTGCCAGGCTTCTAGGAATTCCCGTGCCTGTCTCTGCTTAGCTTTCCCAGGATTTTGGTGTTGTCCCAGTCGCATTCGTGGTTCTCCTTATCCATGTGGATTGCGATGAGTGAGTATTGGTCGTGTCTTTTTGTGGCCAGTTGGTGTTCGTGTACTCTTGTTGTTAGTTTCCTTCCTGTTTCTCTGATATATTGTTTCTCACGGTCTCTGCAGAGTATCTTATAGATGACAAGCATGGGGCTGGATGAACACAGCAGGTCAAGCAGCATCATAGGAGCAGGAAAACTTGACGTTTCGGGCCTAAACCCTCGGGCCTAAACCCTTCATCAGAGGTTTAGGCCCGAAACGTCAAGTTTTCCTGCTCCTATGATGCTGCTTGACCAGCTGCGTTCATCCAGCCCCATGCTTGTTATCTCGGATTCTCCAGCATCTGCAGTACCTTTTATCTCTATATCTTATAGATGACATTGGCCCTGTCCATGGCGGGGAGTGGGTCTTTAGTTTGGGTGAGCAGTTGTCATAGGGTTGACATGGGCTCGTGTGCCACTCTGATGCCCAGTGGTCGTAGGAAGATACTACATGTCCCGACACACTCATCACACTACCCTACATCAGGAACACATCAGAGCTAATCACAAGACTCCTACAACCAGCAGTTCCTATCTAGCAAGTGGGAGAATGGGAGGCATGAATGTTGATTAATTTAGGTAATAATGAAGATGATAATGAGCATTCATCCATTTTAATAATGCTGTAGCCACTCACTAGCTAGAAACATCTCAGCATCCAGACCTTGGGCTGGGAATCCAGGGGCTGGGAATTTCTGCCTTTTGTTTCTATGTGAAGGTCTTGGAGCAGCTTTTAATACATTGGAGTAATGTTAAGAAGACAGAGAAATAAACTAGCATGTCCCTGTCTCAGACAGTTTCTCATGGCCTGCAGAACATGCTCAAAAGAGTGACAGTTCAGTGGCTGGCACCAGAAGATCTTCTAAGATCATGCCACTTCTAAGATCATTGATCGCTCCCAAAACGATAATTACTGCTGGTCTAATAAATATTTCAGGAATCGGTGTGAACATCAGATTGACTTTCACAGGACTTCCAAGACCTGGCTGAAACTATACAATCTGAGATAACACCAACCCAATGTACTTCTGTTCAAATGCTTAAGAAACGGTCACAAACATTGCTGCTTTTCTAACAATTGGCAATTATCTAGCTTCCTTAATGCTTTATTCAATGCCTGCGTGAGTGGGCCTCAGATGTGAAGTGTCCTATTCCGTTTTAACAATACAAGGGGCACAGTTACATTGATAGGATAAGTAAGTGGACAAAAACTTGGCAAATGGAGCATAGAGTTGGAAAATGTGAAGTTGTTTGTTTTGGAAGGGAGAATAAAAGGAGTGTATTATTTAAATAAAGAAAGGCTGCAGCAAGCTGCAACACAAGCAGGCATTTTTTTTCCATACAGCACGGAATCACACCCTTTAGTCCAACTTGTCCGTGCTGGCCAGACATCACAATCTGACCTAGTCCCATTTGCCAACATATGGCCCATATCCCTGTAAAACCCTCCTATTCATATACCCATCCAGATGCCTTTTAAATGTTGTAATTGTACCTCCCTCCACCACTTCCTCTGGCAGCTCATTCCAAATAAGCACTACACTTTGAGCGAACAAGTTGCCCCTTAAAACTTACGCCCTCTAGTTTTGGACTCCACAACCCGAGGAAAAAAATCTTGGGTATTCACCCTATCCATGCCCCTCATGATTTTGTAAACCTCTATAAGGTCAACCCTCAGCATCTGACGCTCCAGGGAAAAAAAATCCCCAGCCTATTCAGCTTTCCCTGTAACACAAACCCTCCAGTCCTGGCAATATCCTTGTAAATCTTTCCTGCACTCTCTCAAGTTTAACAACATCCTTCCTGTAGAAGGGATACCTGTGTATAAACCACAGAAAACGAGCACACGGGTACAGCAGGTAATCAGGAAGGCTAACGGAATGTTTGCCCTTATTTCAAGGAGGTTGGAGTATAAGACTGGGGAAGTCTTATTGTAACTACACAAGGTGTAGGTGAGACCGCATCTGGAGTACTGTGAGCAGTTTTGCTCCCCTTATTTGAGAAAATATATCATTTCATTGGCAATTCAGAGAAGGTTCACTAGCATGATTCTTGGTATAGAGGGACTGTTTTATGAACAAAGGTTAAACAAGTTGGGACTCTACTCACTGGACTTCAGAAGAATGAGCGATGATCCATTGAAAAATACAGGATTCTTAAGGGCCTTGACAGTTTCAGAATAAAGGGGTGCAGAATTTATGACTCAGATGAGGAGGAATTTCTTAGAGTCATAGAGGTCGACAGCATGGGAACAGGCCCTTCGGCCCAACTTGTCCATGCTGCCCAGTTTTCACAATTTCAACTAGTCCCATTTGCCTGCATTTGGTCCGTATCCCTCCATACCTATCCCATCCATGTACCTGTCCAAATGTTTCTTAAATGACAACATTGTACTCACTGCCACCACTATCTCCGGCAGCCCATTCCAGACACTCACCACATTCCGTGTGAAAAACATTGCCTGTCTGGATCCTTTTGTATCTCTCCCCTTTCACCTTAAATCTATGCCTCTCGTTTTAGACTCCCCTACCATGGGCAAAAGATATTGGCTATCTACTTTATCTATGCCTCTCATGATTTTATAGACTGTCCAGAAGGTCACTCCTCAGTCTCCTACATTCCAGGGAAAAATGTCCCATCCTATCCAACCTCTTCTTATATCTCAAACTTTTCAATCCAGGTAGCAGCCTAGTAAATCTTTTCTGCACTCCTTCTAGTTTAATGATATCCTTTCTATTGTAGGACAACCAGAAGTGCACATAGTACTCCAAATGTGGCCTCGCCTACATCGTGTACAGCTGCAACAACATATCCCAGCTCCTATACTCAGTGCTCTGACCAATGAAAGCAAGCACGCCAAAAGCCTTCTTCACTACCCTGTCTACCTGTGACTCCACTTTCAAGGAGCTATGAACCTGTATGCCTAAATCTCTATGTTTTGTAACACTCCCCAGGGCCCTACCATTGACTGTGTAAGTCCTGCCCTGGTTTGCCTTAAAATGCAACACCTTGCATTTATCCAAATTAAACTTCATCTGCCATTCCTCAGTCCATTGACCCAGTTGCTCAAGATCTTGCTGCATTGTCAGATAACCTCCTTCACTGTCCACTATGCCACCAATCTTGATGTCATCTGCAAACGTATTAACCATACCTCCTAAACTCTCATAAATCTTATGTATAAATGATGAATAACAGTGGACCCAGCATCGATCCCTGTGGCACACTGTTGGTCACAGGCCTCCTGTTTGAAAAACAACCCTATACCACCATCTTCTGTTGTCTACCGTCAAGCCAATGTTGTATCCAATTCGCCGGTTCTCCCTGGATCCCGTGAGATTTATCCTTACTCATCAACCTACCATGCGGTACCTTGTCAAAGACCTTGCTAAAGTTCATGTAGACAATGTGTACCGCACTGCTCTTATCTACTTTCTTGGTGACCCCTTCAAAAAGCTCAATCACATTTGTGAGACATGATTTAACACGCACATAGCCGTGGTGACTATCCCAAATGAGCCCTTGCTTCTTCAAGTGCCTGTCTCTCAAAATCCCCTCTAACAACATACCCACCACGGAATTTAGGCTCACTGGCCTGTGGTTCCCAGGCATTTCCCTGCAGCCTTTCTTAAATAATGGCACAACATTAGCTACCCTCCAAGCTTTGGGTACTTCACCTGTGGCTGTTGATGATAGAAATATCTCCGCTAGGGACCCCCCAGTTTCCTCACTAGCCTCCCACAAAGACATCACTTTTTATTTCCCAAAGTTCCCTAGCATCCATACCTTTTACGATAGTAAATAATGTTGAGAAATATTCATTTCTTCTCTCAGATGGTTGTGAGTCTTTGGAATGCCTTGCCCCAGAGAGCTGTGGGGGCACAGTCCTTGTGTATATTTAAGGCTAAGATAGATGGATTCTTGATCAGAAAGGGAGTCAGGAGTTAGGGGAAAGTACAGTAACGTAGACATGAGGAATGTTGGATCAACAATGAACCTACTGAATGGCAGGCAAGGCTCAAGGGGCTGAACGGCCTACTCCTGTTCCTATTTCCAATGGTCTTAACTAACATGAAACTCATCCTGTTTCACTGATATGAGAGCCTTCATTTTTAACGCTCTGAGATTGCCTTTCTACCCACTGCTAGTCAACATCAGCTTACTCAGGTCTCATTTCATGAAGTGGTTGATTAGAGTCTAAAAGAAATAAACATATGATGAATATATTGTCTGTAAAGGGGTTGGAAAGGATTTAAAGTAACTTTCGAAAGAGAACTGAATATGTACTTGAAAAGTAAGAACCTGTGGGGTTATGCGGAAAATATAGAAGAGGAAAACTAATCATATGACTCTTTCCAATATATTCTGCTAGGTTAGCTGCTACTCATTCATGCCAACTCACCTTGAGTGCAGTGGTGGAGGGCTGAAAAATAGGGAGGCTGCCTTATATAAGTGATCAGCTCTAACTCAAGAATATCACTTGCAGACCCAGCTTCCCTGTCTTTAGTTACATGAAAGACAGCAGTGCAAGCGGGTAATAGAGATCTTGATAGGAACTCAGCAATAGCCTCACCACTTAATTTTGCTACCATCCATAACGCTTGACATACACTGAAAGTTCCAGTTGAATTTTCAGAGCAGATGCTGCTCGATCTTTCCATAGATTAAACATGTTTGGGGACTGTAGCAAGGCAGCCATGACTATTTGAGATATACCCGTTAAAAAATGTGTCAAGTTATTTACAATAAAATCCTGGTCAAGTGTAACGTACAGACAAGACATGACAGATAGCTGCAACACATTAAAACAGAAGGTCTTGGAATTTTTCTCTATCTAAAGCAATGCTACTGTCATTTGACAAAGTTATTTATTATTTTAAAATCAGCAAAGATGGGATTTTTTTGTCTTAAAATATGCAATGTCTTTTCATTATGAATAGCTACTATTGTTCCTTCATTATATCTTAATTTGCATAAATTCTGTCTGCTATGGTTAATTTAGAATTTCTTCTTTTATTCTAGCACAGCACATTACATCCTTTGCAGGTTTTCAGTGTTGGAATCTCAGTCATTAGGAAAGGAACCTACTACAGCTTAACTAAGTTCATATTCCATTGATTTAAAAGGCAAAAAATTTATTAAAAATTAGCTTGAAAACCATACATGGCATAAAATTGGCTTGAAACCCACATCAAGCTGAGGTAAGGACTCATGATAAGCGAACTTTCAGAAAAAAGCTGCACTTGGTGCTATTGTAACGCCAATAATATTTCACCAAGGCTGTGAAGAAATGTTTACATGCTATTTTTGTTTCCCACTTTGTCCCTTAGAGGGAAATGATGTCTTAGTAGCATATTGAGTTAGCACACTGACCTTTCGCCTCTGGGACAAGAGACTGGATCAAGCCCAAGCATCGTTCTGCCAGCTGTCTCACTTTTAGCAGTTTTAAATTAATTCCTAGTATTGATTGATCCACAGCACAAAGCTAGCTATGGCTGCAAAATGTGGGAGCCGTCCCATTGTTATCACTCACTTTAATGAGTATAACATTTCACCTCATATTTCCAAATGCTTATCCTCTCTGGTACCTGCTGCCAAACGAATGGAGGTCTCGGGATACTGAAATTATCAGTTATGCCACAATGATGTCATTATATTACATTTTTGAGCAAAACGTTGTCACTTAATTTTGTCTTCAGTTTATTCTGCCTTCTTACCGTCCCTAAAGCAAAATGAACTCACCAGTGAGTTTACTAATAGTTTTCTTTCTGCTGACTCTGAATATCGAGTTCAAGCAAAATGCTACCTCTTAAACAAGTAGGTTTACATACAATGCAGCCTGTTATGGTGGGGTACATGGTGGGTGAATCCATTTAATTGCAGGAGAGGCCACACATCATTCCCCTGGTGGTGGGAAAACTTTCCATGATTAAGTTGGAGGTGGGAAAAGGGGGAACTCGCTCACTCACACCAGTTTGTCAATCCAAGGCTGAGCTAGACAGATTCTTAATCAATTAGGAAGTCAAGGGTTATGGGGAAAAGGCAGGAAAGCAGAGTTGAAGATTATCAGATTATCAAATTATCAGTAGAAGTCGGCTGAAAGATATTTTGTGGTGGCCACAGGATTATTTGCCATTTGAATAAAAGCAAACTACTGTAGACATTGAAAATCTTAAACATAAATAGAGAATGCTGGAGAAACTCAGCACGTCTAGTGGCATCTGTGGAGAGAGAAACCGAGTTAACATTTCATGTCAGATATGACTCTTCTTCAGAACTGAACTGAAGAATCATATCAGACTTGAAACATTAACTCTATTTCTCTCTGCACAGATGCTGCCAGACCTGCTGAGTTTCTCCAGCATTGTCTGTGCTTTATATGCCAGACAATGTAAAACTTCCCTCTGTCTTCAGGAATATCCTGCTGGATTTGAGTTCATGACCAGAATTTAATGCAAGTGACATAATTTTAGCACATTGTATGGAGAACCAAAGATGTACCGATGTTGCTTCTGAGGAGGTTGGGATCTGGCCAGATTAAGTGCCTGTCAGTCACTCAACTAACTAGAATTATAGAATCCCCACTGTGCAGAAAGAGGCCTTTCAGCCCATTATGTCTGCACCAACCCTCTGAACAGCATCTCACCAAGACTAGCTCCCCCATCCTATCCCTGTAACCCCACATTTACCATGGGTAATCCACCTAGCCTGCACACTACAGGGCTATTTTCAGCATGGCCAATCTACCTAACCTGCATGTCATTGGACTGTGGGAGGAAACTGGAGCATCCAGCAGAAACCCACACAGAGAATGTGCAAACTTCACACAGACAGTAGCCCAAGGCTGGAATCAAACCCAGGTCCCTGGCGCTGCGAGGCAGCAATGCTAATCACTGAACCACAGTGCCGCCTTCCTGGGATTGAGGACCCCAGGATTGGATATCCTCCCTACTAAGAGCTCATGACCAGTTCAAGCCTGTAACTGTCCATTTCAGGTCGAGCACTGACTGCATACAGTGAGCACCCAGGGAGAGGCCTAGCATCACCGAGGGACCCAGACCTTAGGTAAGTGAGAGCAGGATGGGGATCGTTGCTAGGGACTCATGAAATTGGGGTCAGGGTTGGAAACAAAGACAAGCCAGATGGTTTCCAGCAGCAACTCAACTGTTCAATGCCACATTCCTCAACTAGGCCTGGTTGTGAGGACATGCCAATTTGCCAATGCAAGGCACATCAGAGCACTGCAAGGCTGAGGGCATGCCGGTACACACCAGGTAGATATGGGCTGTGAGAGCAACGGACCAGCTCTGGTAGGTAGCCTGGTCCACACCGTGTAATGGGTTCCTTTCCCTATGTGGTACTTGTACCCAGTGCTGTACACTGCTGGTCACTGGTGTGCCCTACAAGACTGGTGTGCCCTGCAGTGTGCACTGCCAGTAAATTGGAGGATGCCATAATGGTGCTGATGATGTTTCCCTGAAAGTGGAGTGCCAACATCCGTTGTGGAGGGGTAGGTGCAGCTTGTGTGGGTGGATCATGCCCTGCTCTGCAGTTTGTCCCTGGACAAGATGGAGGTCTTTTGGAGCAAACAGCAAGTTGAACTTACCAAGAACCTGCTCTGGTTTCAGAGTAGATTTTGGTAAAATCACAATCCTTGGCGAGCTGTTTTCTAACAATACATTTAACAAGCAAAGATGAGCATCAATTGGAAGTTCACTGCTGCTCAGCAGAAATCTTGCCATGGCACTTGAGAAAAGCAGATAAGATCCAGTGAGATGATTTCAAAGTCATGATGGGACTCACTGAACATCTTACCTTATTCTACCAGGCATCTCATCATAGCCCACAATGGTCAGCTTACCCTGCCTAGCACAGTTCTATCCTCAGTGTTTCTCTTCTGATCCAGTTCTTCGAATCGGAGAGTTAAACTACTGACCCGCCAATGTCCATCAGAATATTTCAGGTGACTTGCATTCTTCATCCGATATTGTGAGAAAGCCTGAAGATTGATTTGAAATCTCCCCAATGTAGTGTGGTTATGCTAGGGACTTGACAGAGCATGAGATTTATATAGGCACCCAGGCAGCCATCCCGCAAAATGGCATAACCTGTTTTTGTTGGTGCCAGCTGTCCCGCGATGAGAGGATGACATCTGTCAGGGTTGCAATTTTCTGCCACAGCGAACAGGGAGTCACAAAGAGTCAGTGAACCCTCAGCCCAACACAGCTCCTTGCACAGTCACAGGTTCCAGGCATGACCCAAGACAGTAACACATGTAATTTCAGTCTAGATGTTTGTTTTGTGTATTCAATAGTGGTATCTTTGTGTTTTAGGTTCTTGTCTTGTAAATAACATCATAATTAGTTAGTGAGTTGCATTGGAACTGGACTTTTCTGTTTTCTCTCTCTCTCTTTCCAGCTCTCTCTGAACTGCTCTTCATTTTTTCATCAGCAGCAGAAACTCGATTAAACAGGAATGGGGGCAGTTCAGAGAGAGTACGATAGTCCTTTGGGTTCTGAAACTGGTAAAAAGCAACATTCTATGAGGACGTGCCCCAGTGGGATATAGTTTGCCTTACAGCCTTCGGAGTTATTTTGCCACTTTTGCCTTGGTGTGAATCACGTTGTATCAGTGCAACCTGGCTGTACAAGTGCAGCCAATATGTGGCCAATCCTCCTTTATACTGCAATAAATTTTTAAAAATGGAATGGAAAAGCTCAGTCAGATAAATTTACACAGATATATTTGTAAAAAGCAACATTTTCCTGCACATAATTTGCAGCTTGAAAGATAATCAATTTTCGAGTCAGAAGCACTTGTACTGTTTGTTGTGAAAGTATTTTACCCTTCATATGTTGAGCACTTTCAAACTCTAGAACCTAAAAACAAAATGCAAATAGCTGAACCTAAGTTACTTTTTAACATCCTTGATGGCTGATATTAGCAGACGTTGTAGAGGTCTCCCTGGTTATCTCCCTGTGCTCTCAACCAGAGTTCAAAGTGTAAGAAGCAGAAAATATCCAAAAATAAATCAATTAAATAAAAAGACGTGGTTGGTTCTGTGCTGATGCACATCAAGCAACAGCAGTTGGAAATCGATCAATGTGCTCATAACTCAGGGTTCATGGAAGTTACTGAAATCTCTGCTGAGGATTCAAAAGGCTTAGTTCACTCTTATTTGCTGTGATTTGATCTGAACTGCACCTTGCCTCGCCATCATTTTGAGTGTGAAATTACTGCAGGTGTTTCAAAAACATATAACTACATAGACAAAATTTTAAAAGCTGATTCGATATATGTTTAACAGGATAAAAGACTTGCATTTCTGTAGTGACTTGCCTGATGATCCCAAAGTGCTTTACAGTCAATTTAGTACTATTGAAGTCTAGTCATTGTTGTAATATTCATAAACAGGGATACTTGATTCATGAATACCACTACCAAACAGAGTTATGGGTTACTTAAAACTGTGAAACTTTGAAGTGATCATTTATAATTAGTGCCTACATATGCTGCAGTTCATGAAAACATCTCACAAGATAAAGGTATTAATCTCTTACATAAGCGTGACATAATTAAAACATACCAGATTTAATTTCATTATTGCTTAATTGAAAAACAAATGACCACTAATTTCTTAAGGATGTTAATTCATTTCAGTTCAGTATAATCACAGGCACAACATGCAAGGGAACATATCCACAGGAGAACAAGTACCGTTTTGTTTCTGAGTCACTGCTCTTCTGAAATCCTCCTTCCTTTTAAACACAGACAAAAACATCACAATGTTGTGCATTAATGATCAAACCAGCTGCAGTTGTAATATTGGAATTAAAGACTCCACTGATATTTCCTAGAAATAGTAAGAACTGCCGATGCTAGAGTCAGAGATAACACAGTATGGAGCTGGAGGATCACAACGGGCCAGGCAACATCAGAGGAGCTGGAAAGCTGATGTTTCAGTTCGGGACCCTTCTTCAGAAAATGAAGAAGGATCCCAGCCTGAAACATCAGCTTTCCTGCTCCTCTGATGCTGCCTGGCCTGCTGTGTTCCTCCAGCTCCACACTGATATTTCCTAGTAGTGCAGATATTTGGTGAGAATGCAATGATAGAAATTATTCCAACAGACTCCGATTTATTGAACCATTAGAAAAATCAATTGATTGTTCATTATGTTGTAACGAGTTCATGAAAAACGTATATCTGTTAAATGATTGGACCTGAAGATATTTTTCACTCAGAATATGCACTTGTAAATTCAAGTAGCAAATTATGTCACAGGTATTTTTGCCATGTACAGTACTTAAAATCTGACTTATGTTCCTCTGACCATACCTCCACAGATTGCCCTGTCTACAGTGGAAGGGATCATAGATTTTGGATGAACAAGTGGTCATCACTTTGAGCTCAAAATTCACTTCTGTAACTTCATTTGGGGAAATTAATTTCAAGGAATATGCTGTCATGCCTGAGCATTGGGCAAATGTTGTCCTAACTCTCAGCAACTTCAGATATAATAATTCTTCAAGAATCATCTGACCCTGGAAAGAATCTACAGTCCAATCTGTTATTGCTAAGTGCAATGGAGATGGAAATTATGAGATTTTCCATGTATAGTACAATATATATGAGAGACGGAGGATCTGGAAAATGTATATCAGCAAAAAAAAAAGGAAATTTGCATATCGTAGCCATAAATGGTGTAAATCTGTTCCATTAAATTCTGTGGTGTTAAAAAGAAACTGTCTGGTCCTGTTTTTACACCATAGTTACAAAAAATATTTTCTGGAGAATTCCAAGCCTGGGGCTTTTCTTCAATCACAAACTCTGCTTGTGCATCCCACAGCCTCACCACCTCTGAGCAAATAGGCTGAGCAACTTTACTAATCAAACAGAGAGGGAAAAAATGATAGTGGACATGATGCAAATGTTTATAATTTGTATTGCACAGATATCATGCTACTGAATTCAACATTGTGAGGAAAGAACTTAAGTGCCAGTACAAATTGAAACTGGAAACTTGAAGGATTTTCCCACTTCGAGCAATGGCTTGAGTGGAGAATTTGAGGCTCATCCATTTTGTGGTGGGGATGTTGGAATTGGGACACATTTTCCTGCAGCTGAAAAGTGAGCACAGAGGGTCTCCAGGTACTGACCCACAAGGTTCATTTTAATGGAGACAGTTGCTCATCAGAGACTACTGGCAAAGATGAGTGCAACACAAGGGTAAGTGAGTCCGAGTTGCAAATCATATAGCCAGGAATCACAACGGGGAAGTGATCAAAAGGTGGGGATGACAATCCTGGAGGGACCCCAGTTTAAAAAAAAACACAGCAATACTTAGAACTGAATGTACTGGAGCACTGTTGTGAGGTACACCAAACAAGTCTGACCAGGATGCATGATTCACAAGTTTTACTGGTTTATACTTCTGAAATGTCAGCAATAAGTTAGAAGGAAGGAGGAGATGGAGAAAATCCAATCTGTCCCTTTTGTTTAGATTTGAGAGGAGCACTCCTGTTCCAATGTGCTTTACCATCTCAGGCAAGTTATTCAGCTTTTTGGTAGACCCAGCAGAAAACCGTTAGGCCCGCATTCCTTCATTAGAACCAGCATTAGTGTTCTTCTTATTTCCATTCCAAATGGAGGAGTGTGTCTTGGCATTACAGTTAGGTACTCGCTGATGACTCTGGTGTCAGCATTGCTCTGCTGGTAAAACTAAAGCACAAGGTGTCATCGGTGAATAGCTTTGAACTCCTAGGTTAGACTGACGCAGTCACCTTTTGTCCAAACAAGCAATGGAGCAGTCATTGGCTTAACATTAAGCCCAACCAATGCAGTACAGACAAACTGGACATTGATTTGGGTGGAATTTGGTCCTATTGTAGAACTGGATGAAATTGAAGACGGCATATATGGTCACATGGTTGAAATGCATGACTCTTTGTACTTTGGGAACCATTTGGTGTTATAACAAAAAGAATGACAGCTCCACAGAATTAATCAATAAACTACAGATTGGAGCATGGATCAAAACAGGCATGGATCAAATATAAACATCTTAGAGTTTCAATCAGCACGACTTTCAGCCTTTTAAACACATATCCATATCTAGGCAGCTTCAGCATTCAATGCTGCACCACAAAATGCAAAGCCATTCAAAATGATCTTCACTGATCCTGTATCTCAATGGCACATTCTAGCTTTCTCCCTGCATTCCTTAATGCTTTCAAATTTTTAAAAAATTATCAATCTCTTTCTTGAATATATTTAGTGACCCAGCATCCACAGCTTTCTGTAAAAGTGAATTCCACAAGGTGACCTCCCTCTGGGTGAAGAAATGTCTCCTCATCTCAAACCTAAATGACCTACACCGTATCCTGAGATTATGTCCCCTTGTTCCATATTCCTCAATCAGGAAAACGACCTTCTTACATCTTGTCTGTCCAGCCCTGTTTAGGATTTTGTATGTTCCAATCAGATCCTCTCACATCCTTCTAAACTTGAACGAATACAGACCCGGTCAAACTAATCTCTCCTCATAAGATAGTCTGCCAAATGTTGGAGCGGCTGGTGTCTGGGTTTGTACAGTTGGCAGGAGTGAAAGACTGGCAGGTACTGATAATACAGACACACCAGAGGTTGCTCTGGTCAATACTATTTTCAGTTGAAATCAGTGGAAAGGAAACGTGATATGATAAAAAGTAAACCATCCATTACCAACAGTTGTCCACAGTGGCCGATATTGGGAATTAACCCTTAGGCTGCTGACACCACAACACTCAGGGTATACACTTCCTGGGCCCTGAATGACCTGGGCCATGGTGAGACACTTGGGTAAATTGTGTGACATGTCCAGTGAGGCTGTTCTTGACATCAAGATTGAAATGTCACATTTTCCAAATCAGCCCTCGACACGAAACAAGATTCTTGATAAAGAGTGGCAAGAGGCCAATAAACGGGGATTATCACTCATTATCATCCTGATTATTACTTAATCGTAACTCATTAAAATGCACTTTCCCATTATCCCAAGCTCCAGATAGGAACAGGATGCTGAGAATTTCCAACATGAATGATGAAGCAAATAGCTGGTGACTCCAGCTCACTGCTTAATTCTATTCGCTCATGGGATGTGGGCGTCACTGACTCGGCCAGTATTTATTGCCCATCTTTAGTTACTTTTGAGAAGGTAGTAGTGGCGGTGAGCTTCTTTCTTGAACCGCTGCAGTCCACGTGCTGTAGGTAGGCAGGCCCACAATGCCCTTAGGGAGGGAATTTCAGGATTTTGACCCGGCGTCACTGATGGCGATATATTTCCAAGTCAGGATGGTGAGTGGCTTGGAGGGGAACTTGCAGGCGATGGTGATCCCATGTATCTACTGCCTTTGTCCTTCCAGACTGTAACAGTCACATGCTTTGGAAGGTACTGTCAACTGATGCTTGATGAATTTTTGAAATACATCTTGCAGAGTGTACACACTGGTGCTACTGAGCGTCAGTGATAGAGGGAGAGTATGTTTGTAATGCAGTGCCAATCAGTAGACTGCTTTGTCCTGAATGGTTGTCAAGCTTCTTGAGTGTTGTTGGAGCTGCACTCACCCAGGTAGATGGGGAGTATTCCATCACACTCCTGATTTACCCTGACAGTGAGTTCCTCACTGAAAGATTTGAAGCCTATTACCTCCTGTTATAGCCATTGTATTTATCTGGTGAGTCCAGTTCATTTTCTGATCAATGGTAACCCCCAGAATATTGATAGTGGGGAATTCAGTGATGGTGACACCATTAAATGTCAACAGGCGATGATTAGATTCTCTGTTGGAGAGATGGTTATTGCCTGGCATTTGTGTGGCATGAATGTTACTTGCCACTTATCAGCCCAAGCCTGGATATTGTCCAGATCTTGATACATTTGGGCATGGAGGGCTTCAGTATCTGAGGAGCCACAATTGGTGCTAAACATCGTACAATCATCAGTGAACATCCCCAATGCTGACATTATGATAGAAGAAGGTTATTGATAAAACAGCTGAAGATGGTTGGGCCTAGGGCACTCTCCTAAGGAACTCTTGCAGAGATGACCTAGAGCAGAGGTGGCCATGCTAAATTGGCCATAGTGCCCAGGGATGTTTAGGTTAGGCGGGTTAGGTATGGGAATGGGTCTGGGTGGGATGCTCTTCGGAGCGGCGGTGTGGACTTGTTGGGCTGAATGGCTTGTTTCCACCCTCTAGGGATTCTATGAAATCTTCAATTGTTTGGCTTTAGGCAGTAATTTTATGTCAAACCATTCACTTTTGACAGAAATTCTGACAAAAACAACTTTTAGTTGATAGAGATGACATATTACATTCTGAAATCAAAAACTGGGTGAGAAAAAGATGGATAACCTAAGCATTTGTGTCTGGCCTCACAAATGGCCACTTAGACAAGATACAAAAATCCCCTGATAGCCACAGGAACAATTACCTCAGCAATAATATTTTCTTCAGTCGAAGGAGAGGTAAAAAACTGATAAACCTTTCATCTGCGTACTGTTGTGCTACAGTAGACTAGGAACGTTCCATTTCCTACCATTTTCAAATCATTCTAAACTTTAATACTAGTCAAATTGAATTAAAATCAATATAAATGTGCAGTTTCTTTCATATGTGCATGTATATAAATGTAAAAGCAGAAAATAGTAAAAATTGCAATACTTCTCTCAAATTTCCCTTGAATTTATTCATGAAGCATTGTATTAAACTTTAATTAAAAAGACCTCAGCTATTTTAGAATAATCAGATTCAGGGGATGTAAATCATTACAACTTCTGCTTGAAACATTTTTTTTGTCATCTATAACCTAAAGCATCAATGTATTTATATTTTCTTCTTTATGGACTATAAGATGGTGATTTAATGATGTACAATTTCATACATCAGCTCACATCAGCGCCTTCTGAGCTGAAATTCATACCTTAAATGCTGGAAAATGTGTACTAACTCTGACATATCAAATGATTGAATTGAATTGATCTTGTCTGCTGGTTAAAGCAAGTGTGCAGAACAAAAGATGTACAAGAAATTCCTTCTGGCAAGGAGTTGCAAACATTTTGAAATGATGTGGAGTATTTTCAATCAGCCAGGAGTAATTGTGTGCCCTTAGTTTTCCATATTTACACATATAGTAGATCACATCTCTAATTTCGGTATTAGTTACATGATAGTTGATGTTCACTTCGCTAATCTCCAGCTCTCAGATAGATTTGTAACTCTCATATCTTGGTGCAGCTGAGACCCAACAGAAAGCTGATGTCACCTGAAACCAAGGTGTTAGTATCATTGCAAGGGCCTTCATTCCCCCTGGTAATGTTACAGAAAGTACAAAGTACAGCACATGACATGATCATTAAAATGTATAAGATTAGTATACAATGGCACATGTTTCTCTAGCATTAGATCGACTCTACGTCTTCAAAACGTGTCCTTGAAAAAGGAGCACACTGAGAAACAGGATTGAGAGTAAATTAGGAACAACCTAGAAAGCTGAAGGTGCTGGGAACTGGAGTGCCCCATTTTTTGGAATTCCTGACATGATTCACAATTTGCTGCTGCGCTGTGTCCATATGAGATATGCAGCACCTAAAATTTGTGTGCCCACCTCAGTGTCTGCATTGGTCGTAGCCCTGAGCTGATCCACACTGTAATGTTTCCTCTAGCACTGCTGACAGTTTCTGTGCTCTGCACAGGTTTAACCCCCTTTCATATGAAATGGTATGATGAGGTTGTTTCTTTATAAACGGATACAGCAATTAATCCTGATCTATTCTGTCACAGATGCAGTGATGGGCTCTTTACCTTCAGCTAGGTATTTTTTTTTCTGATGAGGTGAGACTTTCATTAGCTTCGACAGGCATTGATGTAGCTCCTGGTATTTACATATGTATTTTGTTATCATCAATATTGCTGTGACTGGGCTAGCACTGAGCTGTTTGGTTGCAAACTATAGCATGTTTTGCACAGTGTGTCATGTTACAAGTCTCCCCAGTAAGGTGGTGACATGCCATGACACAGTAATAACGACATTAGCATATCTCTTAAAGGTATATTGTGTACCAGCTGTAAGACAGAACAAAACAAAATTGTGCTTCAGGAAGCCATTGCTTTATAAAGGCATATACATTTCTGGTATTTAGTTATACATATATACTTATATTGCAATCACGGACACTGCCGTGCCTACAAAAGAGAAGTTGCACTATTGGATTGAAGGATCACTCGGGATCAAGAGAGATCAGCCAGGGAAGGAGCTCCCTTCTTTATTGCTATCTGCCAAGAGGCAATGGCCAGACAATTGGAGATCAACAGCAGATACATAATTCACTGGATTTTCCTAACCCTATAGGGACAGAATGGGGGATGGCAGGGCCCATAAAATGGCAAGGTAAGGTGGGCCAAAAGTTAACATGCCCATCATCTTCTGTGCTGCCATCTTGCCAGTCATGGGAAAGATGGTAGATGGCATACCCACCCAGAATTCGGTCAAACCACCTCAAGTTCCCCTACAAGTCACTCACGATATTGACTTGGGAATATCTTGCCACTCCTTCACTGTTACTGGGTACGAATCCTGGATCCTTCACTAACAGCATTATGTACATACCTACATCAAATGGATTGTAATGGCTTAAGAGAGCATACAATCACCACCTTCTCAAGTGCAACTAGCAACAGGCAACAAATGTCAATCAGTAAGGTCCACATTGCATGAATGAACAGAGAAAAACTGCCACCTCCAGGGGCCCTTCAATGCAAAAGGAGATTCAGCTGAATGCTTTTGGCTTCCTGAACGAACTGGTGGACCTCCATTTTGGTCAAACTTGGAAGGACACCAAGATGACACTCACCAACACCATGGCAAAGTTGCTGCCTGAACATTCTATTTCTAGGGCCTGCCTGACCTCTGGTTTGTAGAAGGCATACATCTATTGACTTATACTGTTACCCCAGGTGCAAGCCCTGCAGTGACCACCACTGCCTGGGAGACGACAGCCAATTTTAAAGGGACGCCAGTCAGGAACAGGCACCCTCTGACAAGTTGTGGCCCAGGCCCTGCTGACCGCTAAAGCGAGTTGTTGGCTAAGGAGGCTTTGTGAACGGACATCAAAAACAGTGCTAACAGCTGGGTTTGGTGAATCCACATGGGGGGTGCGGGTGCAGGTAATAGTCCCTTTCTTGGTCCCTTTCATCATCTTCAGTTGCAATTGGTGAATCTGGTCTACTTCAAATCTTTCCCCTCCCTCACAAACCTTACATTCCCTTACAAGGTGATCTGCAGATCTCAAGAGGTGGTGAAATACACAGAACACCACATAAATGTGGACACCATCTCGGACACGTGCTGTCAGGAATCAAGGAGGCAAAGCAAAACTATTGTTTGTGGTGTGACATTATAAACTTCAGATCTTTAATAGCTGTTCATAGATTGAAAGAATCGACAAAGCTAAACTGTTATACATAAAGAGATCAGCAATATCAGCTGCCTCGAATAAACTATTAAGAGACAAGCACAACCTTTTACATGAACTGAAAGCAATTAGCCATGTCTCAGAGAGGAAGGAGTCAAAGTTACATGAACATAACTGTTTCAACACCTGCTTCATAACTGAAAGCCTCATCCTAACAAGGATAAATTTAAGGAGTTAACTGTAGGAAAGCTGTGTTTTCAAACAGACAACTAACACCGAATGTAACAAGGACCAGAGGAGTTGCTTCTCATAAGGAAGGAAACTGCAGACCTAAGGAATTCAAAAGAGTAATCAATATTTTGGAATGAAAAGAATCTAAAGAATCATTAATAATATCACATCAATGCCTAAGGGACAGAAAGCTGCATAAGAAATTAACTTAAACTCTCTGGAACTTTGAAACATAACACTACACAAGAATCGAACCCTGGACACTTCCAGAAACACACTCAGAGATAGTAGGAACTACCGATGCTGGAGTCAGAGATAACAAGGTGTGGAGCTGGAGGAACACAGTAGGCCAGGCAGCACCAGAGCAACAGGAAAGCTGACGTTTCGGGTCGGGACCCTTCTTCAGAAAAGAAGAAGGG
>JAHRHZ010000019.1:50421147-50442993 GCA_024137785.1 Ginglymostoma cirratum | reverse complement strand
TACATTCCACTACGGAGGAAACCCGGAAGTGAGGCAATCCATTGCAACGGACCCCAGAGTTTAAAAACCAGGCGGGAAAACAAACCGACGCTTCATCAGAGGTTGCACTGAGGATGTTACCAAGCACAATAATGAAATGTCTGTGGAACAACAAACCAACTCGGCGAGCCAACCGACCTCAACACCCACAACCTGAGCTACACATCTACTCCAAAACCTAATAATCATTTCCCTAAAGCAGCTAGAAGCAGATAATTTTTTCCCATTTGTGGCCCTTAATAAGCTCTAGATTTATGTAATAAGCAAAAATATTCAAGAAGTAAAGTGTGGTGTGTCAGATATTTGTTTCTCTTCTGTTAAAAGTATAATCCAGTGAGGCTAGCCAAGAATGTGGAGAACACAACGCAATGCGACCCAAGAGTGATGGAAACACCCATGCTCTGACATGCCTTTCTAGTTTCTTTTCTATTCATTTATAACGTAAGAACATAATTACCAGGAACAGGAGGAAGCATTTCACGCCCTCTCCACCAGTCAATTTGATTATGGCTGAGCGCATTTTGACCTCAACTCATGGGATGTGAGCATTTCTGACTGGGCCAGCATTTATTGTTCATCCATAATTGCCCCTTGAGTGGCTTGCTGTGACCATTTCAGAGCAGTTAATAGTCAACCACATTGCTGCAGGGCTGGTGTCACATGTAGGCCAGACCAAGTAAGGATGGCAGGTTTCCTTCCTAAATGACATTAATGAACTAGGTGGGTTTTTACAACAATTGACAGTGGTTGCATCATCGCCATTTGGTTAGCTTTCAGTTCCAGATTTTGATTAAATACAAATTTCATCATCAGTTATGGTGAGAATCAAACCCATGTCCCCAGAACATTAACTGGGGCCTTGTAATACCAGTTGAAGGCAAACGTTCTCATTCCTCAGAGTGGACAAGATAAATCTAAAAATATCAATTCCTTCAGGAGTCGTAATCATATCGGTGGGTTATTGATCTCACACCTACGTCCAGCCCTGTCCTGGTAGAAACTGGGGAGAAATTCACATCAGGGAGGAGCAGTATTGTCGATCCCCTTTCTCTATTACAGCACTTGCTATGCCTTTTGGTGGTGAAGAGTTAAAGGTCCCAAAGTAATGTTGAAGTGACTTGAGAAAGATAAATGTATAAGGTCACCCCTCAACCTTCAACATTGCAGGGAAAATAGCCCGAGCCTACACTATAGCTCAAACCCCTCCAACGGAAACATCCTTGGAAATCTTCTGAACCCTTTCAAGTTTCACAACATCCTTCCTATAGCAGGGAGACCAGAATTACACGCAGCATTCCAGTAGTTGGTCTAACCAATGTCCTATACGGCCACAACATGACCTCCCAACTCCTATACTCAATGCACTGACCAATAAAGGCAAGTATACCAAACACCTTCTTCACTATCCTATCTACCTGCGACTCCACTTTCAAGAAACTGTGAACCTGCACTCTAAGGTCTCTTTGTTCAGCAACACTCCCCAGGACCTTACCATTAGGTGTATAAGTCCTGCCCTGATTTGCCTTTCCAAAATGTAGCACCTCACATTTATCTAAATTAAACTCTATCTGCCATTCCTCGGCCCATTGGTCCATCTGATCAAGTTCCCATTGTAACTTTCTTCACTGTCCATTCCTCTCTCCTGTTGGATTTGCAATCTGTCCACTTCCATTGCCACCTTGGGTTTGACTCAATTCCAAATCTGCCTTCTCAGAATGGAAATATGATGGACGGGAACCTTTTTAAAGGAGGTAGCACTACTGAGTTAGAGAAGTTTCCCCACGTGGTTTTCTAGCCTCCTCCATGGAAATCCAGTCCCTCTTTCTGGTTTTAATCCCTGTTATGATGCCACACCATCTGACAAGGTAGATTTCCCATCATTTATCCCTACTGCACCATCTGCCACTAACCATATCTTGCTGCTATTTTCTCATTTGACCTACCTCATTCTCAATATGTACCATATTCTTGTGAAAACATTCTTCTGAAAAACCCATATTTTCAGTTGTGGTTCGAACTTGCCCCTTTAACCCATCGCTGCTTGAGCTTGGCGTCTACTTTTAATTAATTAATTGGGGATTCTACGAAAATGCCAAGAAATATTTTGGCTGTTTCAAACTTCAAAGGAGTACTGGATTGGTAAGTTAAATAAACTTTATTAAAAGTGTGAACAGATGCAATGTTGGTGATATTTTTGGTCATGTTTGGACTTGCGGTTAAAACATTTAAAAATTAAAACCCGACTTGCTATGCAGCCGATGCTGTTGACACAAGGAATCACCAAGATTGAAAATGACAGCTATGGGCCTTGTCTAGCATCACACCGAGTGCAATATCTTAAGTGAATCAGAATCCTTCAAGTTCTCCAAGTTTAAGGTTCTTTTTGGAAGAGCAGAATTGTCCATCGGAATCTTGAATTTCCCAAGCAATTTCCACAGAGTTAGCTGCATCCGTGTGATCCCAACACACAATTCCAGCCTATGCTGATCCAATGACTATCGGGCCATCGGGATATCTGGCCCTTATAGTTGGGGAAAGCCCATTTTGTTTACATATTAAATGCTGTATGCTGGTATGTTCATTCATTCTTTAATACGCTGAGCAGCTGTAAATGAATGTGAGTCAGGTAAGTGGGTAAGGATGGTGTGGGCAGGTAAGGTAAGGGAGGTTCATGGCAAGGTGTATGGTGCCAAAGTGGGTAGGGTGGGTGGAGATTGTGAGTAGGTCGAAGGGTAGTTGATTGGCATATGCGACTAGGTAGGTAAGGTGGCTAGTGTGGAAATAGGAAGGTTGAGGTTCAGTCAGATCAGATGGAAGGTTGTGTCATGCGATCAGGGAGGGATAAGATCAGGAAGTGAAGCTGGTGGAAAGTCGAGCCACACCAGAGTGGCAGGGGCGTGATTAGTGTCAGGCTCGGAGAGGATGGAGATTTGGGTCAGGAACAGGTTGGGGTCAGAGCAGGGGGAGAGGTGGCAAATAAGGTCTAGATCTTGTTGGTGAGGTCAGCGTTGGTTCCAGTGCAGACTGGGAAGGTCTGGTCCAGGACTGGCTGCGTATAGGTAGTGGGACAGGATTTGGGGACGTCAGGTCAGTTCCAGGGAGGAGTCGGAGGACAGTCGGGTATTCAAGGATGTGGTCTGCTAATGGTGGTAGTGGAAAATGTGAGCTACTGCGGGGTAGTGTTGGGGAGGGGATGTTCAATATTATCCAAGAGCTATAAGAAGTTTATAACATTCTAATTTCTAATTACTCCGGCTAACTTTTTAGGTAAGTGAATCAGAACTGGCTTATGTTTTCGACTCCGACACAAAGTTGGGGACTTTTATTGTAGCCTTTCCTTTTGCAGCTGGCAACAGGAGAGTGCAACAATCTATAACGTGAAAAGAAAATAAAGTCCCACATAGTTGAAATTTGGGTTTTAATTGAGCAATACTAATCTATGTAACAACTTGAAAAGAAACTTTGATTGTACGTAAACCAAGAGAGAATACAACTGTATTTTAACAAATTAAGGCTCCCACAACTTGGAGTTTAAAAAGATGTCAATCATTTCATAGTATTTCCTCCATTTGTTGTTCATAAACAAGTCATTGAAGAGAAGTTTTTCCTCTACGTTTGCTCACGTTCACCTATTTTGCTGAGGCATAGAATCCTAATTTATTTCTATTCCATATTAACCTTCGACCACCAAATCTTAAATTCCATTATGTCATACATGAGAATGTAAATGCAGGGGTTCAAAAATGTATACGAAGCATGGACTTGGCTGATTTTAAAGCTGACCCACCCAATTTGAAGGCCAAGCAGCATCAGAGGAGCAGGAAGGCTAACGTTTCGGGCCGAGACCCTTCTTCAGAAATGGGGGAGGGGAAGGGGGTTCTGAAATAAATAGGGAGAGAGGGGGAGGCGGATAGAAGATGGATAGAGGAGAAGATAAGTGGAGAGGAGACAGACAGGTCAAAGAGGCGGGGATGGAGCCAGTAGAGGTGAGTGTAGGTGGGGAGGTAGGGAGGAGATAGGTCAGTCCAGGGAGGACAGACAGATCAAGGGGGCGGGATGAGCTTAGTAGGAAGGAGATGAGGGTGGGGCTTGAGGTGGGAGGAGGGGATAGGTGAGAGGAAGAACAGGTTAGGGAGGTGGGGACAAGCTGGGCTGGTTTTGGGATGCAGTAGGGGGAGGGGAGATTTTGAAGCTTGTGGAGTCCACATTGATACCATTGGGCTGCAGGGTTCCCAAGCGGAATATGAGGTGCTGTTCCTACAACCTTCGGGTGGCATCGTTGTGGCACTGCAGGAGGCCCAGGAGGGACATGTCGTCGGAGGAATGGGAGGGTGAATTGAAATGGCTCACGACTGGGGGGTGCAGTTGTTTAGAGCAAACCGAGCGGACGTGTTCTGCAAAGCGGTCTCCAAGGCTTTGCTTGGTTTCCCCGATGTCGAGGAGGCCACAATGGGAACAGTGGATGCAGTATACCACATTAACAGATGTGCAGGTGAACATCTGTTTGATGTGGAAAGTCTTCTTGGGGCCTGGGATGGGGGTGAGGGGGGTGGTGTAGCACTTCCTGCGGTTGCAGGGAAAAGTGCTGAGTGTGGTGGGGCTGGAGGGGAGTGTGGAGCGGACAAGGGAGTCCCGGAGAGCGTGGTCCCTCCGGAAAGCAGATAAGGCTGGGGAGGGAAAAATGTGTCTTTGGTGGTGGGGTCGGATTGCAGATGGTGTCAGTGTCGGAGGATGACTACCCTGGTCGACCCACTGTCTCCGCCTGCTCCTGCCCCACCGAAATTATCTCCACCCATGTAGACTCCATTTTCTCCCCCTTGGTCCAGGAACTCCCTACCTATGTCCGTGACACCATCCATGCCCCCCACCTCCTCCAGAACTTCCAATTCCCTGGTTATCAAAACCTCATCTTTACCGTGGACCTTCAGTCCCTATACACTTGCATTTGCCATACAGATGGCCTAAAGGTCCTCTGCTTCTTCCTGTCACGCAGGCCTGACCAGTCCCCCTCCACTGACACCCTCATCCACTTAGCCAAACGCGTCCTCACCCTCGACAACTTCTCTTTCAATTCCTCCCATTTCCTACAGACAAAGGGGATGGCCATGGGTACCCGCATGGGCCCAAGCTATGCCTGCCTTTTCATAGGTTACGTGGAACAATCCCTCTTCTGTAGCTACACTGGCCCTAAACCCCACCTCTTCCTCCGTTACATTGATGACTGTATCGGCGCTGCCTCGTGCTCCCACGAGGAGCTCAAACAGTTCATCCACTTCACCAACACCTTCCACCACAACCTGAAGTTCACCTGGACCATCTCCAATACCTCTCTCTCCTTCCTGGACCTCTCTGTCTCCATCTCTGGCAACCACCTAGAAACCGATATCCATTTCAAGCCTACCAACTCTCACAGCTACCTAGAATACACCTCCTCCCACCCACCTTCCTGCAAAATAGCCATCCCCTATTCCCAATTCCTTCGCCTCTGCCGCATCTGCTCCCAGGATGAAGCATTCCACTCCCGTACATCTCAGATGTCCTCATTTTTCAAGGACCGCAACTTCCTCCCCTCAGTGGTCGAGAACACCCTCGACCGTGTCTCCCGCATTTCCTGCAACTCATTCCTCACACCCCCTCCCCACAATAACAACCAAACAGAATCCCCCTCATCCTCACGTACCACCCAACCAACCTCTGGATCCAACGCATCGTCCTCCGACACTTCCGCCATCTGCAACCCAACCCCACGACCAAAGACATTTTTCCCTCCCCAGCCTTATCTGCTTTCCGGAGGGACCACTCTGTCCGGGACTCCCTTGTCCGCTCCACACTCCCCTCCAGCCCCACCACACCCGGCATATTTCCCTGCAAACGCAGGAAGTGCTACACCTGCCCCTACACCTCCCCCCTCACCCCCATCCCAGGCCCCAAGAAGACTTTCCACATCAAACAGATGTTCACCTGAACATCTGCTAATGTGGTATACTGCATCCGCTGTTCCCGTTGTGGCCTCCTCTACATCGGGGAAACCAAACGGAGGCTTAGGGACCGCTTTGCAGAACACCTACGCTCGGTTCGCACTAAACAACTGCACCACCCAGTCGCAAACCGTTTCAACTCACCCTCCAATTCCTCAGACAACATGTCCATCCTGGGCCTCCTGCAGTGCCACAACGATGCTACCCAAAGGTTGCAGGAACAGCAACTCATATTCCGTTTGGGAACCCTGCAGCCCAATGGTATCAATGTGGACTCCACAAGCTTCAAAATCTCCCCTCCCTCTACCGCATCCCAAAACCAGCCCAGCTCGTCCCCGCCTCCCTATTCTGTCCTTCCTCCCACCTATCCCCTCCTCCCACCCCAAGCCCCACCCCCATCTCCTTCCTACTAAGCTCATCCTGCCCCCATGACTTGTCTGTCCTCCCTGGACTGACCTATCTCCTTCCTACCTCCCCACCTACACTCACCTCTACTGGCTCCACTCCCGCCTCTTTGACCTGTCTCTCTCCTCTCCACCTATCTTCTCCACTATCCATCTTCTATCCGCTTCCCCGTTTCTCGCTATTTATTTCAGAACCCCTGTCCCCTCCCCCATTTCTGAAGAAGGGTCTAGGCCCGAAACGTCAGCCTTCCTGCTCCTCTGATGCTGCTTGGCCTGCTGTGTTCATCCAGCTCTACACCTTGTTATCTCAGATTCTCCAGCAGCTGCAGTTCCTGCTATCCCACCCAATTTGAATCCAGGATTATATTGGTCCCATGTTATGGGAAGCAAGAAGGTAGTAAGTAATCTGTTTACCATAGATAAGAGATAAAAGGTACTGCAGATGCTGGAGAATCCGAGATAACAAGGCGTGGGGCTGGATGAACACAGCAGGCCAAGCAGCATCATAGGAGCAGGAAAGCTTGAAGTTTCGGGCCTAGACCCGAATCAGTTTCCCATATTAGTTAAACCTGGTGTATTATGCTAAATTGTTGTTCTAAAGTGATATGAAGCTTTGACAACATGAACATAATCCTTCAGCGAATCTATAATAGAAAGTAGAAATTTGATTTGGAGAGTTGTACAAAACAGACAATATTGGACCATCCACTGGGTAAATGTAATGCCCATTATTTAGTTCCCATTTACTGCAACAACCCCTTCTGTGCTTTTGAGATCCCAGGGCTGTCTCTTCGATTGGCATCTTTCCAAAGCCTGAATGTGATAGCACTTGGAAATGCAGCACGATAATCCTCTACTGAAAAGCATGGAACCAGATTGTATCAGGACCTATTCTCTCTGAAATCCCTCACTGAGATGATGGTTTACGATTCTGTGACCTGGCTCTTGCTATTTACTGCTTTCCACAAATCTCTGCAGATGCATGTGAAGTTTCGAGAAATTATCCTGAAGCCAAACAAATTCCTCCCATTTTTAATACCGGACAAAAAACACAGGGCTCTGATGGTTGCACTTTGGCATTTACCCAAGGCAATTTTGTCGATCTGTCGAAAAATGTCAGCAGGCTAAAGTGACATCAATATTGAGGTTCAATGAAAGGTGGCCGTTGCTAGAAGTGATGCTGGATTTGTAGTGCCACTCTTCCTCGTGTAGTTTTTGCAGTTTCTTTATTTTAAATCACAACTGATGCTCAAGTAGCAAACGCTGGACAATTCAGAATGTCAGCACATCTATACATCTAGATAAAATAGAGTTACATACCTATTCTGAGGTAGAAAAGTAGCAATAATATTTGCTTTCGTGAAAGGAGGCAAGCGTAAACAGTCAAGCTGCTGAGCCAGTCAATTTTCCATTCAAGACTTATGACACAAGTGGCCTACGTCAATTGAAACACAAAGACTATCCAGAGCATAAAATGCAGCCTGCAAAGTCACAGATGCATCAAACATGACCTCGATTTCCAGATATTGTGCATGTGTTTCACCAACTAGATTTCCTTTATGTCTCCTTTCATGATTGTTTTCTTTCTGAATTAGTTGACTTGGATTTCATTTCATTGCAGTGATCTTATAGCACACTAACTGCCCTCTGAAGCAATTACTTATTTACAAAAGCCTAATGCTGTAACATAAAATTAGTGCTGGTAACATCACATGCACGTTCGCAGTAGTATTCATCATTAGCAGATGTCCCACATTCATTAATCCACACACTGCATATAAATCAAAAGGCTGAGAAACCAAATCAGATCTGTGCCTGTTTGTATCTGTGGTGAATTATTTTCAAAAGATAGCTTTTCTCCCCACAGTTGGGGCACAATATGCTACAGGAAAAGCCTTTAGAATAATAACTTGCTGCAGGTAGGTGAGCAAATCTCTTAGCTCCTCTGAGATCATCTGGAAATAGCAAGCATGAAGTCTCCCAAACTGCAATCTTCCCCTACACATTGAAACATCCCACCTCACCCTCTTACACCTACCAGTGCTGCGAGCCTCAGACCTACCATGTGCTGCCTTTGCATACTACTTAGATATTCAGCTATGGTAAGCATATCTTCCAAACACTGTGTAACATAAATGTGCAAAAGTTATTCTGTCTCACATACGAATTAGGTGGAGTACATTGGAAACAAGCAAGGCCAGTGGAGAACAAACAGATTGGCAGATTTTGAGTCCAGTGGTGGAGATAACCCTGTAGACATTAGGCTGGCTGCGGCATCTAGTTTTGCTGATAATAATGGTGTGGTACTGTCAGCATTAAAAATGCAGGAACTTTTAATGGTAAATAGAACAATTCCAGAGATGTGTGAAGGGCAGCATGGTGGCTCAGTACTTAGCACTGCTGCCTCACAGGACCCTCGTTCAACTCCACCCTTAGGTGACTGTCAGTGTGGAGTTTACACATTCTCCCCATGTCTGTGTGGGTATCCCACAGTTAAAAGATGGCCATGCCAAATTGCCCCATAATATGTGGGCTAGGTGTGGTAACTATGGTTAAAAATATGGGGAAAGGGTGGGATGCTCTTCAGAAGGTTGGTGCAGGCTCGATGGGCTGAATGGCCTCGATCTGCACTGTTGGGATTCTAAGAGAGCAGGTGATGCTGCTTGGACTTCATGTTTTGGAGCTGTGTAACAGCGTCTCTGAATTTAAAAAAAAGGAGCTGAGTTCTCAGCTGGATGATTTGGTGGTGGGTTAATAAGTAAAACAGAGATAAAAGGTACTGCAGATGCTGGAGAATCCGAGATAACAAGCATGGGGCTGGATGAACACAGCAGGCCAAGCAGCATCATAGGAGCAGGAAAGCTTGACGTTTCGGGCCTAGACCCTTCATCAGAAATGGGGGAGGGGAAGAGGGTTCTGAAACAAATAAGGAGAGAGGGGGAGGCGGATAGAGGATGGATAGAGGAGAGGAGGCAGACAAGTCGAAGAGGCGGGGATGGAGCCACTAAAGGTGAGTGCAGGTGGCGGGGTAGGGAGGAGATAGGTCAGTCCAGGGAGGATGGACAGGTCAAGGGGGCGGGATGATGTTAGTAGATAGGAGATGGGGGTGGGGCTTGAGGTGGGAGGAGGGGATAGGTGAGAGGAAAAACAGGTTAGGGAGGTGGAGATGAGCTGGGCTGGTTTTGGGATGCGGTTGGGGGAGGGGAGATTTTGAAGCTTGTGAAATCCACATTGATACCATTGGGCTGCAGGGTTCCCAGGCTGAATATGATTTGCTGTTCCTGCAGCCTTCGGGTGGCATCAATGTGGCATTGCAGGAGGCCCAGGATGGACATGTCGTCTGTACTAACATCATCCCGCCCCCTTGACCTGTCCGTCCTCCCTGGACTGACCTATCTCCTCCCTACACCCCCACCTACACTCACCTTTACTGGCTCCATCCCCACCTCTTCGACTTGTCTGCCTCCTCTCCACCTATCCTCTCCTCCATCCATCCTCTATCCGCCTCCCCCTCTCTCCCTGTTTGTTTCAGAACCCTCTTCCCCTCCCCCATTTCTGATGAAGGGTCTAGGCCCGAAACGTCAAGCTTTCCTGCTCCTATGATGCTGCTTGGCCTGCTGTGTTCATCTAGCCCCACGCTTGTTAATAAGTAAAACAGTTGAGTTCTGACCTGCTCCTTGTCCTGAATAAAATGCCCATGAACAGGTTCAGGCAGTGGGTTGTAAAGTCCCCACTGCCTGCCTCTCTCCTGTGGCTATATGCATGAGCGGATGTCTTTGGAGAAACTGCATGCAGTGTCCACCAGCAATCTCGGAGCTTTTCACCGGAGTTTGGCACCACCGCGCCTCGGTACGTTACTTCTTTGGTTCTCTCCATTTTGAGTCGGTTCCTTTTCCAAAATTACAATTTGATTGAACCCCCGCCCTTGTTTTCCCCTTTGTGTTTTGATTTTTGACTGGTGGGCAATGTTTGTAATTCGTAAACAAACACCAGCTGAGTTCTTTACTTAAAAAAAACTGATTTTTTTTTTTTACAAAGAAAATGTTGTGTGCAGTGATTGTAAAGAGGGTTAGCCAGTTGTGGGTTGTTGAATCTGGTCCATTCAGGGAGCCCTGGCTGACAGATGTCAGACATGCTGTTCACTCTGAGGGCTGGCTCTGAGGGAGCTGGATAAGTGTCAAGAACACTCTATGTGTAAATAAAGGGTGACTTGGTGACAGGATACCGGCCTCTGTGGAATTATTTCACCATGTGCTTTTCCACGCCACAAAGAAAGGTTTCCTAGACAGACTGTTGTTATTCACCATCTACTTCATCACCTTCACCCACGCCCAGGTACACCCTGGCACAGAACTGCTGGGCAGTAATAGACGGCCCAGTGGAGTCCTGCTTTCCACTGGGGACCTGGGGTAGAGGGTATTTGTATGCAGCAATTCCATGCAATTGCAGATTGAGGTGCTTCGGTGGGCTCCTAAGCAGCTGTCTATTCTGTAGAGCTATGGAATCTGTGAACCGCGTACGTGTACATTCTGAGAGGTTGCATCCCTTTCTAATTTTAGAAATAAAATCTTTTGGTTGCCCCATGCTCCTGATCTTTGAACACCCTGTGCAAAAACAGTGGGCAGGTCAGAGGACCTGCTCCTGGGTTTGGGTTACATTAGCCATTAGTCAGTCCAGAGAGTGGATTGTGGAAAGGGTATAATTTTCAAATATTGCCTTCCATGGTCACATCTGCACCTGGATGTGCTTGAAGATGGAGCACATGGTGTTGACCAGCTCCCATGAAGCTTTTTGAGCCACTGTGGGGGCTGGGCTACATTTTACCCCCTCTCATGATATTTTGATTTAGCTCCCTTACATTTTCCTTTGTTTATTTGGAGGGTTAATATTACAATGCCTCTAGCGTTTCTTTTCTCAGTGAAGATTATAACCACTCACACCTTAATATTTTGCCTTTGTTACAAGTTCCAATAATTTACTGTTTCACTGTTAGGGATTTAATATTTTTTTAAAAATCAATGTTTTCTGACCCTTGCTGTTTCTAATCTCCATCCATACTTCCTAATCTTCGAAGCCAAAGTTCTTTCTTACTAACATCCTTCTGTCATCGTTTAAAATCAGGATTACCCCACCTCCTTTTCCATATTGCCTGACGTTCCAAAAAGACAATTCAAATTATATCAACTCCAATTCAGTTCATCCGGATCCGTGATTCTGCAAAAGGTGAATTTTAGTGACAGGATCAAAGCATCCAGAAGCAAGGGTTTACACAAAGGATGGATAATATCCAGTCTGAAATGCTGCAAGTGTGATAGGATGGAAGATCGGAGATATTAACCCCTACTCCTGATATCAATGATATTTTTTCTTCATTGCAACTGAATGGGGAATGTATTTGTATCATTAGAATCTACAGCAGATCCCCACCTAAGGCCAGACGATAGATGATCCCTCCACCTTCACAGAATCACACAGCCTCACTGTGTGCAGCTGCCAGGCTCTGATGGGTAGGATACATGTATCTATCTCTTTGGCCTTTCCAGATCTGATGGCTGCCATTGGACTGAATGCCAGGCTGATCAGTAGAAACATTGATCCAGGCACCAATAAAAACAGGATGACTGATGTCAGTTAGCAAATGTTTGTAATCTGTTAGAACAGCAGCGAAAAAAAAATACCCACTTCTCTTTGGACCAGTTATGTGCAGGACACTTATGGACAAGACCAGTCCCCAGGTGAGAATTTCTAATTTCTTATGGATCCAAAAGGGATACCTCAAACTGTTAAGCTCTCAGGTGAGGAGGACTGAACTAGCTTCCTTTAGTTGTTCAACCGACCCCATTGTCAGTCCCAAGCTTTGTGGATACCATTCTCCCAGACCCAAATGAAAATGTCTTAAAAGGAACTAATTTAAATTGGCTTTCTTGAACTAGTTTAGTTTATTAATTACTAAACACATGAAGAAATTATAACACAACACACATAGACACCAATAACAGGTCAGTCCAAAAATATCAAAGTTAAAAATAAATAGACTATCAGTCTGTGGATTGATCATGAAGAGTAGGCAGTCAAACATTGTAGTAGATATTAACAGCATCATAGACATTGGTATTTGACCAACTGACTTCAAGCTTCTTAGCTTTGTAGGTTAATTGAAATTTCTTTGTCCTTTTGATTTGTCCTTTTTTTTTGATTCCTTTTGGCAATGCCTGAATGGCAATGCTCAAAATGAGACAGTCTCATTCCTTTTGATATTTGTTCGCTGATTAGCTGGCTTCTAACATGGAGTAAGAGAATTTATTTTCCCTTCTGTTTATAAATGCAGTGCAGGGGTGTTTAACTGGCTGTTCTCAGAACCACAATCCTCATGAGCACACTTGTCCACAGACTAGGATTTCAGGCCTCTAATACACACCAGACCTCACTTTAACACTTTCTGTATATCGCTGGAAGAGAAAAACACAAACATGCCTGCATGAAGAAGTTGGCCAGTCAATTTCTCCTTTTTGTTCCCTTTTTAGGCTTTCCATTTGACGTTTTCCAGACGTGAGGGTATGACATTCCTGAATCTCTCTCCAGATGGCTACTGAATTTACATCCACAGCTGTATCAGTCCTCTTTTTAAAAATTACAAGTTGAACCTGAAGTTTGAACAATAATCCAGGGCTATGATATAGGTCATAACAATCATGGTCATGAATACTGCAATTGAAAGTCCGTTAAGTATTGGGCTCTGTGAAAGGAATCATGCGATGCAGTATAAAACTTTCGTTGGGCAATCACTGTCTTGGATGGTAACTGTACTTGCATGAAACGGGCACTTCACTTAATAAATTCACTCCAAATCAGTTGATGGTATAGGCCCATTCAAAAATTCCAAATTGCTTTCTGTGCTATGGGATTTTCCTCTGGCTCTACAACGTGCTACAATTTGCTCTTTCTTTGTATTTGAATGCATTATATGCAGGAAAATGGGCTTTCAGCAAAGCTAAGGTATCAAAAAATAATCCGAGAGCCCTGAGACATTGTACAAGACCACCTGAAATAGAACTCAGTTTTAGAGATGTGCTGTATTATAAAAGACAGTATGACAGAGGACAGAAATGCCCATAAAAGGCTATTACCTTAAACTAGTGAAGCACTCCTTATCAAACATTGCAATCTGTCAGGTTATACCCCACATTAAACTGGAAGTAATTACAAAAGCTCATACTTTGAACAGCTCATTACAAACATTTTGCATCCCAAATAGTCATGTGTTTCATGATTAAAGTCCTCAGGACTAGAACAGTAGTTTGAAATTGGCAGAGTGTCAACGTGAGTGATCACAACACACAGGACAGAGCTACTAAGAAGTGGATACTTGGGCAACATATGTTCCAGAGGGAGTACTGCATAAAGGAATGGGAAAATAATGGGACGAACAGCTACGGCAAAGTTTAAGTATTGGTAAATGTTCAGGATTGGGACCAAGAAGAGAGCCCCATTGACTGCCAGGGTGTTGTGATAAAGTGGAGAAAGCAGCATAATACACAGACTGATAGATACCCAGAATGCATCAGAAAGTGATCGTGCACTGGAGAACGAACAGGCATTTACACAAAAATGCAACCTCTAAGTCGATGTCCTGTCAGATGTGAAAATGAGAGGCCAAGTAGAATAGACTACATCATATGATAGAGGTTGTAGAACAATCTTAGAATGAAGAAGTTGTCATGACTGAGAATTTTGACAGTTGCCAATACATTTGAGGATAAATTAAAAGGAGAGGCAAAACAAAAGAAAAATCAATATTAGAATGAGTTTGGAGTTTAGTTTAAAACCGAAGGGTCTGTTTTCATGCTGTATGACTCTATAACTGAAAAAGACCAAACCAGCTTTACCACACAATTGGAAGTGTACTGAAAACATTCTTGCAGATGGGATTTATAAGGCTAAAGCAAGGCTAGTAGCTGGGCCTTTTCAGGAGTGAATGGGTGATGCCAATGTCAGAGCCAACTCTCCCACAACTGGATAAATAACCTTAAAAATCTTTGGCTCGTTTATTTACATATCCATGGGAGTGCAGTTTAATCAACATAAATAGTTGCACTCCTGCAGGATAATACTATTCAGAGAGAAGTGTTTATGAAGCCACCCAAAGAAACAGCAGATGCAGAATGAAAACTAAACAAAAATGTCTGCCTTGAATGATGCTTCTAAAGTCTGGTATTTTCCAGTAGATCTGTTTTGCTAAAAATAGATATTGTTCAAGTAAAAGCTGACCTTGTGGTGTTTTGTACATTTCATAAAGGAAATCATTCAAGCATTTATCTTCTTAATGCATGTTGATGATTTCTGTTTAGACATTACTGTAGAATTTGATAAATGTAACATCAATAAGATTAGGAGATAACAACTTAAAATTGAGCATTAGACTTGTAGGGCTTTTAAATATGTTGGTTGACATAGCAAGCAGATTAGGCCTAGAAAAACATTAAATCGACCATCCTATTTAGAAAGTTCCATTTCTATCTTGGTTAATTGTGCTAAGTCTTCACAGAAGTGTGATGTTATAACTACGACCAAGTCAGAGTAATAGTGAAATTATTACTACTTCACTCATTGGGCACTCAGGCCAGACGAAATTTTAATTTTGATGGGTGAAGTTAAGTTCTCCAATAATACATGGTACAGATTATTTTAAGGGTAAATGGAACTTATTTTAAAATCTGGAGAAATGCATAATTTAGTTGCCATCCATAGGTAACCTAAAGAATACAAAGATAGTGATGTTCAATGATTCTGCAAATGTTAAACTTCTAAATATGTATTTAATCCAGTTAGTTTCCTACAGCAACTTTTATTTCAGAAAAGCTAATCAAAGACCAACTGCTTTTCTGTACTCGGTAGTGCCACTGATGAGGTAATGGCCTATTCGGTGTTACATTAAACAAGAGTTTGAGGGATCGGGTTTGGGTAATGTATCAAATCAATGGATAAAGTCAAGGCAGGAGAAGATATTAATGTAGAAAGTGAAGTCAGAAGTCACATGACACCAGGTTATAGTCCAAAAATTTTATTTGAAATTACAACTTTTCGGAGTGCAGCTCGTTCGTCAGGTGCAGTGTCAGAGAAGAGCACACAGACACAGAGTCTATAGGCAGAGAGACCAAAAGATCATACAACTGGTGTGACTGAAATAATGGATAATAAGTCTCTGCAGGTGACCAAGAGTGTTAGATGGTGAGGAAATTGTCAACAGTTGAATAACCAGCGAAAGGACGAACGATAATCTGATTACAAGGCAGAGAAATAATTACAAGAAATTAAAAATAAGGTGGTGCTGGAGACAAACCAAATGACTGGAATAACATGACAGGTATGAGAGTCACATGCTGAGAGTGTAGTCAAATAAGTAATTCAAAACTGTACAAACTAATTATAGTAGAGAGATCAAAACAATTTATCAAGGTGATGGTGTCAAAACAGGACAGTAAGGAAGATTTTACAGATACAGAACACTGTGGTGGGGTCACATGTAGTGGGACATGAACTCAATATCACAGGTGAGGCTGAATGCGCTTGGCTGCTGAAGTGTTCCCTGACTGGGAGGGAACATTCCTGTCTGGCAATTGTTGCGCTATGTCTGCATAGTCTCGCCAATATACCATGCCTTTGTGGCATCCTTGCCTGCAGTGTATGAGATAGACAACATTGGCCAAGTCACATGAGTATCTGCTGTGTACATGGTGGGTGGTGTTCCCACATGTGATGGTAGTATCCATGTCAATGATCTGATATGTCTTGCAGATGTTGCCATGGCAGGGTTGGTGTTGTGATTGATATTGTCCTGAAGGCTGGGTAGTTTGCTGTGAACAATGGTCTGTTTCTGGCTTGGCAGCTGTTTGAAGACAAGAAGAGGAGGTGTAGGGAATATCACAGCAAGATGCTCATTGTCATCAATGACATGTTGAAGGCTGCGGAGAACATGGCACAGTTTCTCCACTGCAGGGAAGTACAGCATGATGAAGGGTAATCTATTGGTCATGTCCTGTGTCTGTTCTCTGAGGAAGTTGTTGCGGTTTTTCACTATAGCACATTGGAATGGCCATCAATGAGTTGAGCATTATATCCCGTTCTTATGAGGGCATCCTTCAAAACATTTACAGGTCCATCACGCTCCTCCTAATCTGAGTAGATCCTGTGTATGCGCACGGCTTGTCCATTGGGGATGGCTTCTTTAATATATTTCCGGTGAAAGTTAGAGAAGTGCAGCATCGTGAGGTTATCCGTGGGCTTGCGGTAGAGTGAGGTACTGAGGTGTCCATCCTTGATGGAGATGCGTGTGTCCAAAAATGAGACTGATTCTGCAGAGTAGTCCATGGTAAGTCTGGTGGTGGGATAAAACCTATTGATATACATAGTTGCTTCAGTGATCCTCGCCATGAGTCCAAAGGAAGAAGATGTCATCAGTGTATCTGGTGTACAGTGTTGGTTGGAGGTCCTGTACAGCAAAGAAGCCGCGCTCAAATTTGTATGTGAAACTGTTGGCATATTGGGGTGCACATTTGGTCCCAATGGCTGTTCCATGTGTCTGGATGAAGAACTGGTTGTCAAAGGTAAAGATGTTGCGGTTGAGGATGAAGTGGATGAGTTTAGGATGACATCCGGAAATTAGCAGTTGTTGGTATTGAGTACTGAGGTTGTTTCTGTGCTGCCGTCATCATGGGAGATACTGGTGTAGAGTGCCGAAATGTCCATTGTGATGACGAATGTTCCTGGTTCGACTGGTCAGTGGGTGCTGAGTTTCTGAAGGAACTCTGTAGTGTGGCGACAGAAGCTGGGGATTCCTTGTACAATGGGTTTCAAGATGCCCTCAACATAACCAGCGAGGTTCTCACACAGGGTCTCATTGCCTGATATGATGGGAAGTCCAGATGTGTTAGCTTTGTGTATCTTTGGACCAGAGTAGAAGTCTCCTGTACGAGCAGTACGCAGGATGAGAGTGCATAGGATACTCTGAAGGTCTGGATTGAAAGTCTTAATCAGTCTGTTCAGTTGATGGGTGTGTTCTTTTGTCGATCGGCAGGAAATTGTCTGTAGTGTTCCTGGTTGTTCGGTTGTCAGTACACTTCAGTCGGTTCAGATATAACACGTGTTTCTTCAACGTGAATTGGCTGGAACACAATTGAAGAATAAGGGAATGAAATGTGAACTTTCCCTATCTGTTTCACTGTAATACGATTCCGTCCCCATCACTTTAATCGCAGTTATTGCGCGATTTTCTACAGTGCAAAGTCGCACGAGAACGCAGCTATCGCATTATATCAGGGCTGACTGTAGTCCATTCTATTCCGTATGACGCTGGCTCCACCTCTTTCTGATGGTTTGATGACGATGTTGCGATTGGTCTTGAGAGCATGGATGGCATTGCGTTGTGCTTGGGTGACATCCTGTGCTATCTTCTGAGCACGGCTGATGAATGTGGCATTAATGCATCTCCTGACAGCTTGAGCATACGTATCAAGTCTAGGGCAGCGGCCTTCCAGAGGGGTCCAATTCGACTCTTTCTTCTTTGGTCATTGCACTACAGAGCTCTCCGTTGACTGTTCCGGTTCATTGGTTGTCTCATTGGGCTCGCTGCTGGCATCTTGGGGCTTGTGGAAGAATTCCCTGAGCCTCATTCGCCTGATGAATTCCTCTGTGTCTGCCACAAGACCAACACGATCCATTTTGGTGGTGGGGCAGAAATTGCACCCTGTCATGACAACTTTGGCAAGACACGTCAGATTATTGGCATGGATACTGCCATCATACATGGGAACACCACCCACCATGTACAGGGCAGATACACATGTGACTCGGGCCTGAGGCATGGTAGATTGGTGAGACCATGCACTTACTATGACAACAGATGAACGGGCACCATGCAACAATCGCCAGGTGGGAATGTTCCCTCCCAGTGAGAGAACACTTCATGGGTCAAGGACAATCAGCCTCCAATCTTCAGATAATGTTCTCCAAGGCCAACTTTGAGATACACAACAACGAAGGGTCACCAAGCAGAGACTGATAACTAAGTCGTGTACCCATGAAGACAGCCTCAACCATGACCTTGGCTCATGTCAAGTTACATGTGACCCCACCACACTTCCATATCTGTAAAATCTTCCTTACTGTCCTGTTTTGACACCATCACCTTGATAAATTATTATGATCTCTCCACTATAATTAATTTGTACAGTTTTGAATTGCTTGTTACTTTGGTACTCAGCATGTGACTCTTATACCTATCACATTATTCAAGCCTTTTGGTTTGTGTCCAGCACCACCTTGTTTTTAATTTTTTGCAATTATCTCTCTGCCTCATGTAATCAGACTATGGGTCATCCCTTCGCTGGTTATGCAGCTGTGACACTTTACTCACCGTCTAACACTCTTGGTCACCTGAAGAGTCTTATCGTCCGACACTCCTCTCACACCAGTTGTATGGTCTTTTGACCTCTTTGCCTATTAACTCTGTGTCTGTGTGCTCTTCTCTCACACTGCACCTGATGAAGGGGCTGCGCTCCGAAAGCTTGTGATTTCAAATAAACCTGTTAGACTATAACCCGGTGTTGTGTGACTTCTGACTTTGTCCACCCCAGTCCAACACCGGCATCTCCACATTGTGGAAAATGAAGGTAAAAGAATGGCAGGAAGAGAAAAAAAAAATCTACGACTATATCAGCAGTCAGGACTAAATGTTACAAAGAGAACAAAGACCTAAACCCATTTCTGAAGAAGGGTCAAGGCCCAAAATGTCAGCCTTCCTGCTCCTCTGATACTGCTTGGCCTGCTGTATTCATTGAGCTCTACACCTTGTTATCTCAGATTCTCCAGCATTTGCATTCCTACTATCTCTGAAACAATTTTAACCCCACTGCGAAACCTATTCTAAGGATGCCTACCCTGAAGAAGTTATCCTCCTTCCTCCGGAAAAACCTCAGTAGATCTCTCTCCCACTGCAATTCTCTCATAATCTCTTCGGCCTTGAAACTGCTCGAACATGTCCTGAAGCAAACCAGGTACTACAGCCACATCACCTTTCTTAGTACCTGCCTACGGAACCAGATCATCCCCAATGGACTACAGTCCACATCCAGGCCTTCCCAATTTGGCCCCAACCGTGACAATGTCTACATTCAGAACATTGAGACCCTTCAGAAGCATTTCTCCCTGCGACTCCTAGTCATTTCTGAAGAAGGGTCTAGGCCCAAAACGTCAGCCTTCCTGTTCCTATGATGCTGCTTGGCCTGCTGAGTTCATCCAGCTGGCCACCTGTTATCTCAGATTGTCCAGCATCTGCAGTTCCTACTACCTCTGAAAAAACTAAAGCCTTTGCATTTGAATGCTGTTAACATGCATAGCAAAGTAATGAATTGATAGCATGCATTGAAGTGAACACAGATAATCTGATTCCCACGACAGAGGCTTTGCTGAAGGATAACAGGAATCGGGTCCTGAATATCACGGAGTATATGACATTTAAGGGGAATAGAAAACTGGTTCTTGTGGGGACAGTGGATACGTGACTTTATCTGTCAGGTATTTTGTGAGTTCCTGTGAAACAGTTGTCTTGAAAATTTTATATCCATTGAATGATATGTAGATAATCATTTGTTTTAGGATAGTATGCAGTCTACCAAAAGTGTGTGTGCGAGAAGTTTATGGATTTAACTTGACGATTTGAAACAAATGCTGGAGAGAAAGGACTTTTCTAAAATGAAACAAATGATGCAAATCATCCTCTGTCTAACAATTTTACAAAATTAAAATCAGGTAAGGCAATTTGGTGAGGGGCCCTGGAGGTCCTCAAAAAGCAATGTTTTGTACAGAATGTTGGGTAGGTTGATTAAATGGCTTTGAAACTTTCATTGCATATATAAACTCCATTTTTTTACTTTTAGACAGTGAAAGAAATCTACGAATGATATGCAAGTGTTGTTCATCCATTTCAACTCCCTATAGATAAAGCTTTCTTTGTGCTCCTTGTGGTGCAATGGTACTGTCCCTGTTTCTGGACTAGGAGACCTGGGTTCAAGTCCCACTTGCACCAGAGGTGTGTGTGATAACAGGTTGATTTTAAAAAAAATGCTTTTTGGGAGATGCAATCTTGTAATGTAAATAAATATCACAGTGTATAAAGATTGTTCACAAATTAGCTTTCTGGAGTAAAGCAATAGGAAGTGCATGTAAGATTACTAATGTATTGGAAGTTTGATTCTGTACTTTAATATTCTTCTCGGAACTATCTTTTATTTTCTTTTCTTGAGAAGATTAGGATTTAATTCCATATAATTGGTTGCCTAGTATCAGCCTTCGAAGGAACTCCAATGAACATTTTATTGAGGTTACAGTATCACGGTTCAAGCTGTAAAGTTAATAATTTTAACAACAAGCATCACTTAAGCAGATGAACTGCAAAACCTATTTCATTTTATTTAAATCACTTGGTTCTTTTCTTCATGTGTTCAGACAGTAATAGTTTTTTTTGTAGTTGTTATTTAACTCAAATCCCTTTTGCGAATCATTGAACTTCATTAGCACTTGTAGGTCAGTTTCACAGCCTTGTCTTTGATAATATTGTCTTCAAGAAACAATCCCAGCCCATTTCGGTAAATGCCAGTATTGGCCACAAATTGGGAAAAGAATAATTGGTCCCAAAAACAAACTTCTAAAATTAACTCCTAAAATAATACAAGCATCAACAAATTATTGCTTTACCCTTCTGATGATTACCCTTAGAGTGTTTTTTTTTGTCTTACAACAGCTACATTTATACATTTTAGTGTGAAACATTGATAAGAATGATAGGGAGCCAATGGGGATCTTGGCTATTGCTTGGAGAGCTGCAAGTTCCCATGTCAGGCCAGGCAGCATTAGAGGAACAGGAGAGTTGGCGTTTCGGGTCAGGGCCCTTCTTCAGAAATGGCTCCTCTGGCTCCACACTGTGTTACCTCTGACTCCAGCATTTGCAGTTCTTACTATCTCAAAGTTGCCATGCCAACTCTTTTTCAGGAAAGGTCATTGAATCATTTGTGCCACTCAGGCACTTAACATTTGGGACCTTGTGGGGAGCAATTAGAATATTATTTAAATGGGGAAAGACTGCAGAAAGCTGCAGCAGGGAGACATTTGTGGGTCCTTGTGCAAAAATCACTAAAAGTTAGCATAAAAGTTCAGCAGATAATCGACAGGGTCAGTGGAATGTTGGCTTCTATTCAGGCTTGGGCTGATAAGTGGCAGGTGACATTCATGCCACACAAAGGCCAGGCTATGACTATCACCAATAAGAGGCAATCTAACCACCATCCCTTGGTATTCAGAGATAACAAGGTGTAGAGCTGGATGAACACAGCAGGCCAAGCAGCATCAGAGGAGCAGGAAGGCTGACGTTT
>JAHRHZ010000019.1:50372748-50406147 GCA_024137785.1 Ginglymostoma cirratum | reverse complement strand
GCGGGCCAGGCAGCATCAGAGGAGCAGGAAAGCTGATGTTTCAATCCGAAATGTTAGCTTTCCTGCTTCTCTGATGCTGCCTGGCCTGCTGTGTTCCTCCAGCTCCACACCTTGCTATCTCAGACTCCAGCACTGGCAGTTCCTACTGTCTCCAATTAATCTTCAATTATGCTTTCTCAGTGGCCACACTCAGTGGTGCAGGGCCAGGTCGGTTACAGAAAATCAGCAGCAGAGTGATTCTGTGCATTACTAAAGAATGTCAATGGATGGGTTGACTGAGGATTAGGATTATAAATGGAAATGTATAAAGCAGTATGTTGGAGAATATAAGACAAGGCAATTTGTCCTTCAAGCCTGGCCCTTTCATATAAATGCGTATCACAACAAATTTTCTAAATATAGTTATTGTCCCACATGAATATAACATTTTATAATCTTTCTGCATTTCAAAGGCAATCACCACTGCCTTCGGGACATTAGACGAACATTAAGATGCTATAATTCACCATCATCAGCAGTTTCCTTTGTCAGCTAACTTTGTTGCAAATATTTAGCTCATGATTCATGTGTTTCTGTATATAATCTTTAATTTAGGAAGAAAAGTTTAAGTTTAACATGTTGGACAAACACAATTAAAGCAAGCTTGGAGCCTATGACACATAACAGTTAGGAACCATGTAGCCTGAAGAGGTTAACAGCAAGAAAGATCAAATTATTAAACAGCAAGGTAGTCTGACTCAGCTAAGGAGTAGGAAACATGATGCCCAGCAGATATTTTCTCATCAAACTGCTCAGAAATGTTATTACACACCCCTGGAGCAAGTGGGTCTTGAACCCAGGACTCCCATGGCGTCAGGCTTGCTTACAAGGACAGTGGCAGCCCAGAGATATGTTTTTGCTTTGGCAACTAGAACTAAATTAGTTCAAAAAGCATTCAGTAAGGACTGAAACCCATTTACTTCATCATACTATAAAGTAAATTGTCAAAATAGGGATGACAAAACTAACTGTTTGTTTGAGGACATCCCATTGCAGGATACACGGTCATGGGGACGGATAAAGTTTAGGAAAGCTCACCCACTGAAATTTAACTGGGTGCTTGTTAGAAGAATAAGTTCCAGTTTGAACCTAACGTGGTTTGCAAATCACAGGAAAAGAAAACAGAAGTTAATAATAGTTCAATTTTCCAACATTGTCAGTAGTGTAAAGCATTATCATTATTTACCAAGTGGAATGTAGGGGAGGCATATTCTTAGTCTCAATTTCGCGAAGAAACAGAAACTAGAAGAACCAACAATTTGACTCCAGTGGAAGCATTACATGGAGTCTCGTGATAAAGATAGCAGATTAGCTTGCAAGTATCGTGAAGTAACCAGAACCATGGACTGACAAATGCACAGTCACAGGCAAATTAAAGCTTTACCTCTGAACCTAGCTGGAGTTGAGCAGAATTTTCCAGAATACTGCGGCATACTTATGGGTGGTCCCAGCAATAACTTTAGGATTGGTGTGTCTTTTTAAAAACATTCTTGGGGAAAGCAAGTAATAAAAATGAATACATAACATGCATAGTTATGAACCATGCTGTTTAGTTCATTGAACTTGTTTTATTTAAATTTATATATATATATGTGTATACACACACACACACACACACATTCCTTTAAAAAATAAAGCAAAATCTTGTGATGTGGTTATATTCCTTGAAACAAAGGATTTTTTTAAAAAAACTGTTAATAATACCTAACAATTTATATGTTATATCAACAGACCAGGAGATATCACAACAGAAATTATCAGCAAAGTTATAACCCCAATATATTCATATTGAATTCCATTAAAATAATAGAGAAGTGTTCTAATAATGTGATAAGTATTTCTACGATTAATTTTACCCACAAAAATTTATACCCTAAATTGTTCTCGAGATCTTGTGTAAGGGAAATTTCTTTATGTAGTACCAGACCTAGGCTGTTTCACCAGAGCACAGTTGATTATGGTATCTTGTGTCAAAGCAACATAGAGATTTCTGACAAAACTAATCTACAGAAAAGCCTGCATTTAATCAGTATAGCAATCACAAGTTTGTTAGCTCTGAATTTACAAAAACGAAAACAAAGCAGGTTTGAACAATCACTAATTACAAAGCCTCCAAGCTCACTTACCTGATTTAAAATGTGTGAATTTCTGCTTATGATATTGTACAGAAATTGGACAGTGGAAATTCAAAAACAAAATAGGCCAGTGAAATTAAAGGTGATAACATGATGGGAAGATAAAGAAATAAGCATCTTGTTGTTACTGTTCTCTGCACTAGGTCACACAGATTTCTGATACACACAAGACGGCAACTGATGTAAAATAGTGCTATTCCTTTTGTAACTGTCTAAATTTCAGCTGTGGATTAACTAAATTAAGTTGCATGTTCGTCAGACACTAATAAGCTGACAATATCTCAAGCAAGGGTTAGAGTTATGTTGTGGTTTGAACATGGATGGCTGTAAAATCAAAATCGAGACTGAGGTTACATGGGAGCCTGGAGACAGAGAGAGAGAGATGGAGGAGCCAGTGGTGGAGGAGATCAGAAACAGTGAAAAAAAAAGTGATATCACAAGAAGTACATAATTTTACTGGCATTTGAATTTGAATACCCATTCTAAGGTGCTTTCAGATTAAGGTTATGAGCCAAATGGCCTAATTCTGTTCCTATATCTTTTGGATTTTAGGATAATCAAATAGACTATAGATGCTTAAACCTCAATTATGATTGGTCTTAGCCATCTCTCAGTTGATAGGATTCTTGTATTTAAATTAAAAGCTCGTGGATTCAGGTCCCAATCCAGGAGTTGAGAAGACAAGCTTATGGTTGATGCTGTAGTGCAGTGCCGAAGAAGTGCTGATCTATCAGAGGTGCATCTTTCAGATGAGACAATAAACTGAGGCCTTTTCCACTTTCTCAGGTACATACAGAATATCTGATAACATGCCAATAAACTCCTGCTCTTCACCAAATTGCTATTCATGAATTTACTTATATGTGCTTTTCATTCTCTGCATCATACCTCCCATTACAGTACCAATGTCTACTTATTCAAAGTTTCACACAATAATGACCATAAAAATAAAACAAAAATGTAAAAAGCTCTGAAAGAGACCTAACACATAAGAACAGTAAGACTTGTCTAATTTTATAATCCATTCTCCATAGAATAAACAATAACTTTCTATTTGCCTTCTTTATCACTGTTGTATGGCTTTATGACTAATGTACTAGAATATCCAATTTACTCAGTACCTCAAAAATCTGCAATCTCTTTCCATTTAAATAGTACATTGCTTTTCAACTCTTCCTGTTAATGTCGACATGCTCACATTATACTCCATTTAAGAATTTTTACTTATTCATTTAATCTATGTTCCAGGCTCCTCATGTCCTTTATCTATCTATCAACAATTATCTATCTGATATCAACAACCCAAATTTAACTACTATATTTTCAGTTCCTGCAACCAAACTGTTTTTACAGATTGAAAATATCTGAGACACCAGGTCTGCTCTGTATGGCACTTTTGGTATTAACAATCATTAGTTACAACATGCCAATGGAAAACAGAACTACTTATTCTTACTCTCTGCTTCCTGTTAGCTTACGAACGTTGTATCCATGCAAAGACGTAACCCCGATGCCATATGCTTTTCAGATTGTGTAGTAACCTCTGACATGGTACCTTATCAAGTGCCATTTGGAAATCCAAGCACACCAAATCTGTAGGCTCTTCTTTATTCTCCTAACACATTAATAGCTTTTAGTGTTGTTTCGAGGAGGTATGATTTTGCTTTCAAACTGCCCAATCACATTGATTTTCTACATGCTTCCTTCCTTTGTCCTTTCTTCCTTCCTTCCCTCCCTCCTTCCTGTTGTTTTTATTGCAATGTCAACAGCTTGTATTTAGGATAATTTGCAGTCACCACTCTCATTCCAGCAATGTGTCTAAGGGCCAACTTTATTCACAGTATTAGAGAAAAACCTCTGATGAATCTTAATGAGAAGAAGCTCCTATCTTAAAGAGGATGTAGTTTATGGCATGATAGAAATCAAATGCAAATTACACCAGTAATTTGTTATGAAGACTATGAAGAACAGGCTTGTCCTCTTTAAGATGTTCTGGTTTTCCAATTAATCCTAATGACATCATCAGATGGAACTGTAATGTAATTGCAAACAAATATTAACTATTTCAGATCCATTACCTGATAAAACTTATTGCTCCCTCTCTTCCTTCATTTCTTCCTCCGTCTCTCCTTCCTCCCTTTATTTCTCTCATTCTTCAACCAGGAAACCTATTAGCTGACAGGTCAGCTGCTCGCCATGGTCGCCATGGTGACTGCTCAGCAGGAAGAGCTACTTCAGTGAAACTCACAAGCTGGAAAGATGTTGATCCGTGAAACAGAAGATCTTCAGCCAAGGTCAGGTGCTGTACAAAGCTTTCCATTTACCAGAGGGTGTTTTCACCACAGACTGAACTTCAGCTGCCTTGCACTTTGCTCAGCTACAGTTGTACTTCCCTGCTAGCAGCCTTCACCATAGCATGGGAATAGCTGACACACCTCTGACCAAGGGCATGGGCAAAAGCAACACTGACAGCACCAGCTCCAGCAGCGCTGGCAGCAGTCACCTAGAACCAGCACTACTGCTGACCAGATAGCCTAAATTAATCCAGTCCCATTTGCCAGCATTTGGCCCAAATCCCTCTAAATGAATATCACTATTCATATACCCATCCAGATGCCTTTCAAATGTTGTAATTGTACCAGATTCTCCCACTTTCTCTGGAAACTCGTTCCATACGTGCACCACCCTCTGTGTGAAAAAGTTGCCCCTTAAGTCCCTTTTAAACTTATCCCCTCTCACCTTAAACCTATGCCTTCTAGTTTTGAACTCCACTACCCTGGGGAAAAGACCTTAGCTTTTCACCCTATCCATGCCCCTCATGATTTCAGAAGCTTTTATTAAGTCACTCCTCAGACTCCGATCCTCCAGGGAAAATAGCCCCAGCCTAGTTAGCCTCTTTCTATAGCTCAAACCCTCCAACTCCAGCAACATCTTTGTAAATCTCTTCTGCACCCTTTCAAGTTTTGCAACATCTTTCCTATATCAGGGAGACCAGGACTGAACGCAGTATTCACAGAAGGGAAGGACACCGAGATCCAACTGGGAACAGGTGAGAGAGCCACATGTCTACAAGCATGTCTCTTGAAATATCACAGGAGACTGAGGCTTTCATGGCAAGTCATTGCCGATATCTGCAACCTCTTGGAACAAAATTTCCACTGGGAAGGAGTAAATGTGATTGCATTGTCAGTAGCTGATGAATTGTACCCTTGGGTGGGGCATGAAAGGATCTGTGTAAAGAAACTGGACAAAAATGAAGCTTTATAAGGATTAAATTGTTATTTTCCGAAGAATAGGACCTTTGGAGAATCTCATTGTTTCTCACTTCCTCTATGGTGTCTCCAGGCTGCTTTGTCAATCCGGAAGGTCAATCCTTGGGGAGAGTATCTCATAATATTTGTGGATGGCCTGAAGAAGAATCTGTAAGCACTGTCCCTTAGATGGTCACTCTCTGTCTAAGCTCAGACTTATATGGAGTAGTTATGCCTAAGATTTGATAGGGACATTCGGGAAGGGCAGGACACCAAAGATATAATAAGGACAGTGTAGTGGTGAGAGGGGGTGTTGAGGGAGGTAAAGGCTAGTAAGAAGAAATTGAACAGAGTATTGATAGAATGGAAATGCACAGGAATGTTATTGCCTTGATGCAGAGCCTCCCTGTATATCAAGGGATCCTTTGATAGTCTGCTCTTACCTGCTTCATTGTTACCTGTTGGCATGAACCACTAATGAATACCACCTTCCCCGACACCTCCGCACCACCCCCCCCCCCGCCCACATTATTGCACATCTCCCATGAACGCCAATGGCTCTTTAAGTTTTAATCTGAATTACATGTGAACTGGCTCCTGGCACAAGTCCAGTATGGGTACCCACATTCCGCTTATTAAATTTTCTCCCATCAATCCTATTTCTCTATTGTTGGATGCTATCTGACACGCTGAGCATGACTCACATTTTTTGTTACTTACTGAATTCACTGTATTCCTATAAGCTGATGATGCAAAGTGGAAGTGGTTGAGTAAATGGGTAAATCATCATGTTTTGTTTTCCAATCAAACCTGTAACATTGACAAAGAATTGTGGATACCCCAGAAAAGGTGCAGCATAATTTTATACTAATGAGTTCCAGTTTTCAGATAGACATGACGTTGAATCCGCCAAGAAAACATAGAGTCAAAAACATATTTTTTTAAAATGAGGCTTGGTTTTCGACTGGGAGTTTTAGGATAGTGCGAAGAAAAACTTCATTGAATTGTGGGCTTTGCTTCTCCTTTGTTTATGCTCTTTGTATTCTAATTAGTCAACAAAATTAGGACAAACACAGAAACAACTGATTTCTAAGTACAGTGTGGATTTCAGGTCAGGACTCTTCCGAAACGTCAACTTTCGTGCTCCTCTGATGCTGCCTGGCCTGCTGTATTCCTCCAGCTCCACAATGTGTTATCTCTGACTCTAGCATCTGCAGTTCTTACTATCTCTGATTTCTAAGTACCTCGTCCCAATACATCAACTCAAAGCATACCAGAGTTCATTTGAATGCTCTTAGATGATAATATTATAAAACACATTAGTTTGGAAGTGTAGGATTCTAAGTAAAATGATCAGTGCTAAGATCACTGCTGAAAATATGAATCTCCGAACTCTGCCTCAAAAACATAGTAGGCAATAGGTATGAAAAGGTATTAATGACTGTGAAGCACTTACTACAGGTTTGAAATAGTCAAGGTAGCGAAAGGAGAAGGGGTTTTTGGATGTAAAAGTGTTTTGCTTCTATGTTTGAAACAGTGTCTGTATTAAGGGCAAAACAGCTCTGTAATGTTTTCTTTCTCAGTTTATCTGAAAAGCCATTAATCTACTAAGTAGTCAGTGGATCAAATTCCAGTGCTGCGTAATGACTCTGTGAACTGATCTTCTTCACATATTGGGTTCATGAAAAGGACACTCGCTCACGGTTGTTGGTTCTGATCATGAAATTGAAATAATCCATACACAACCCAGCCATTTAGTTCCTTCTAATCAGATTATTTAACCAAAATTCTCAAATCTCAAGTAAGATATTAAAATATTTCTGCTTTGACACTTATGGCACCTTAAAAGGTTTTATTAAAACCATTTTTAAGCATATTTTCACATATATGCTTAATCAGAAAAGATGTTGGTAAGATTCCCAGCTGATTATCAGCATGTTAACGTATGTCATGAATGTTCCTTCTGGGGTTAACAAATCCTGCCTTGGGACTTGACCCTAAATCTTCTGTTAGGGAGTCGGACGATGTGGTTCTACCGCACCACAAGACTAAGAAATAAAGGCAACATATTGACTGCAGATTTTCTTTTTACAGTTGATCACCTAGTTTTCAAATAGCTGCTTGGAGAAATAGCGAATTAATAATCAAAAATAATTATCAAGAAAACTTCTATTAAAACAAATTGTGTGGTTTGTTAGAGGGGAAGAGTTGGGGCGAGGTGTATTTTAAGATACAGTGCATTTTGACACAGTTCTTGTTAGTTTCCCACCTGCCTGCAGTAGGATGACAGCAGAACAATTTTGAATCCTGGGCCTCAATCTTCAGATTATTGGCATTTAGCCAAAGCTAAAGTTGCTGTCAAAACCCTTATGATGATCATCTAACCCCTGTTTACATCTGTGAAATTGGACTCCACCAGTACCTTAGACTCCAGGTGCACAGCAACACCAACGTTTCCTTAGCTATTTTTTGAAGCAGGTATATGGTACGAAACAATATCTCACTTACTTAATGTCAAACCTCAAATCTACAAGTATTAGCAAGAAAATCTTGCCTTTAAATCCGACTTTTACACTGTTTGTGCAATTAACAATGAAATATTTCCTTAGTTTGTTTTGTCAGTGCCAAATAGAGACTAGTAATGACAAAAGTCATGATTCATGATACCATCGACCTAATGATGCTTAAATGTGGTAAAGCAAACACCATGAATTTAGCAAATCTATAAATCTATGGATTCATACATTTTCAAGGCATAAATCTTTTTCACTCAGTACTGGGAAAGAAGTTTCTTTCCAATTTTAAAATTCAGTGGTGGCATTTGGTCAAATCCCTCAACTCTGCTCAAATGTACTTTAACACTAACCCCATTAGAGCATATTCTAATCGGTGCGGAAAATGACAAACATTTCTCAATTTCATTAGAATATCCACAGTCAGGAGGAGCTGGATAAGAACAAATCCAACTTCATTGAGCTCCCCCTCCATCCGTAGCCCCAGATGATGTTGTGTGCATTCAATCAGAAATGGAATTTCAGGTCATTGTTAACTCCCTCTTCAAAGCATGTAAAAAAATGACCTTTTCAGTAAACACCCAAAAAAATTAAAGTGGTCTTATAATTTGATGTCTCAGCAAATCACCTCCTGCTGTCAATTAAGAACAATGACAAGATCCTGGAAAGTGTGGACCAGCTTCCAATAATTAGAAGCATCCTCTAGGCGAACACATACAGATATAAAAATGTTCTTATTGTATCCAATGTGTTACCTCAGCATTCAGTCAACAGATGTGATGATAACAGTTCAGACACAAAATGGCTATGGACATTGTTAATTTTTAACTCCAAGGTCCCTAACCTGAGGACTGGGTGATACATGGAGAAAAGAGTATGTGAAGATCAGCATCTCAGATTTATGACTAAGATCGTGATTTGTCAAGCAGCAGTAATTCTCACTGCTGAGTGAGGATTAGAATTCTATTTCTTTCTATTCATTCATGCGATGTGGCTATTGCTAGTTGGGCCAGCATTTATTGTCCATCATTATTTGCCCTTGAGAACTTGGTAGACCCGAAGGACCGCCTGCAGAAATGGCCTAGAGCTGAGTTGACTGACCTCTTACAACCACAGTTATCTTCCTTTGTGCCAGGTATGACTCCACCAGCAGAGAGTTCTCCCCTTCCCATTTCCATTGACTCCAATTTTGCTGGGGCTCCTGATGCTGCACTTGGTCAAATGCAGCCTTGACATCAAGACCTGTCAACTCTGGGATTCAGTTCATTTCTCCATATTTAAACCATGGCTACAGTGCGACGAGGAGCTGAGCAGCCCTGGTGGAACCCAAACTGAATGTCAGTGAACAGGTTATTCCTAATCGAGTGCTGTTTGATAGTACTGCTAACAACACCTTCCATCAGTTAAATGGTCATCAAGAGTAGACTGATGGGGTGTTAATTTGCTGCCATGGATTAGTCCTGCTTTTTGTGTACAGGACTTAACTTGGGTAATTTTTCACATTGCCTGGTAGACATCAGCGTTGTAACTGGCTGGAACAGCTTGGCTAGCAGAGCTACAAGTTCTGGAACATGTATTTTCAATACTATTTCCGAAATATCATCAGAGCCCATAGCCTTTGCAGTATCCAGTGCCTCCAACTCGTCAAGTGAATTGAACTGGCTGAAGACTGAAACAAAGACAGAAAGTGCTAGGAAAAAACTACAGGTCTGGCAGCATATGTGAAGAGAAAATAGAAATAACATTTTGTGTCCAGTGACCAGTGATTTTAACTCCACTTTTTCTCCATAGATGCTGCCAGACCTGCTGAGTTTCCACAGCAATTCCTCTTTTTGTTTGTGTTAGCTCTCCAGCACCTGCAGTTCTTTGTTTTGTATTACCAGCTGAAGACTGGTATCTGCAATGCTGGGGACATTTGAAGGATGCCAAGATGGATGATATACTGAGCACTTCAGGCTGAAAATCATTGTGAACGCTTCAACCTTGTCTTGTGCAATGATGTGCTGGGCTCACCCATCATTGGGGATGGAGATATTTGTGGAGCCTCCTCCTCCAGACAGTTGTCTAACTGTCCACCTTCATTCATGACTGGATGTGGCAGGACTGCAGAGCTGAGATCTAATCCATATCACTTTGTTCTATCAATTTCTTGCTGCTTCTGCTGTTTGACACGCAGTTCGTCTTGCGTTGTATCTTCACCAGGTTGAAACTTAGTTTTTAGGCATGCCTAGTGCTGTTCCTGGCATGACCTCTTGCACTCTCCATTGAACCAGGGTTGATCCCCTCGCTAGATAGTGGGGGATATGCCAGACAGATTAGTGAGGATGAGGTTAAGTATGTTTTTCCCTCTTGTTTGTTCCCTCACCACCTGCCACAGTCCCATTTTAGCAGATATGTCCTTTAGGACTCCATCAACCCGATCAGTAGTGGTGTTGCTGAGGTGTATTTTTGTGGTGGACATTGAAGTCCCCCACCCAGAGGACATTCTGCATCCTTAACATCATCAGTGCTTCCTCCAAGTGGTGTTTAACATGGAGGAATGCTGATGCATTGGTTGAGGGAACATGCTACATGCTAATCAGCAGGGGGCTTCCTTGCCCATGTTTAATTAGATACCATGAGATTTTACGGTATCAATATTGAGGAAGCCTAGGGCAACTCTTTCCGACTGTATTCTACTGAACCGCCATCTCTGCCAGGTCTGTCCTGCAAATGAAACAAGATATATCCAGCACTGGTGATGCTGGTGTCTAGGAAACTGTCTGTCAGGTATGATTCCATGACGATGACTATGTCAGACTGTTGCTTAACTAGTCTGTGGCACCCTAACCCATCACAGCTCTCCCAAGTTTGACTCTAGCCCTCAGATCTTAATAAAGAGGTTGAAGGAATTGTGTTGCCATTGTTCGGAAAGGTTTAATGCTGAGGAGTGCTTTAGGTATTACCCAGTATGATTACATCATTTAGACCCAGGCAGGGAGAACAGCTTTGGACATCAAATGAGTAAAACTTAACTTCAAGGTCTCCCTCATAGTCTTTATGACAATGTCAATCATGTATTTAGAGCTTATTAATCAGTAAACTGATTATTGTTGGAGACAAGAATCTTTTCTCATTGCACTACCAGGTGGTTTTCCTCTACTGTAACAAATCAACCAGGATCGAGTTGATTCTTGTCAGGAATGATGGTTTTTATTTCTTTATTCATTCACGGGACGAGGGCATTGCTGGCTAAGCAGCATTTATTGCCCATCCTTAATTGCCCAGAGGGCAGTTAAGAGTCAACCACATTGTTTTGGGTCTGGAGTCACATGTAGGTGAGACCAGGTAAAGATGGCAGGTTCCTTCCCTAAAGGGCATTAGAGATCTTTATACCCCATTGAATTGAAGGGGAAACAAGATATTCTTGATCTTGAAGGGCTGCCTAAGAAGAAGAAGAACAGAATAGGGATGGGCTGAATAGGCCCCAATATATTTTACAGGCACCCTTTAGAATGAGTGGAGGAAGGAGAATCTCACTCATAAATTCTGACTAGGTTCATAGCTCAGCTCCAGCTGTGAAAATGATTGAACATCATTCAACTGCCACAAAGCGTCTTAAACCAGCATCTAAACATCCTGACAAACTATCTTCAATTCAAAACTGAAGAGGCAAAGTGTAGTCTTGATTCATTCAAATGATCTGCGCATTCACACAACATGCATTTACATTTATACTGTTGATACAGCTCAAAGGGAACTGAGTGCCATGGAAATCTGATATTCATGCAGATAAAGTTATTACAGAGGTTTCAATTTCACTTGTCCACATTTAAGAAAATTTTCTAAGCTTTGCTTTTCACCTGGAAGACAACTATACGTTAAACAAAGCACTAGGACTGAGTGCTTCTGGATTTGCAAACTATATAATTGCCCGAGAAGAAAAAGTGTAAAGGTTGCTACACTGAAAATAGATAATATTCTTGATGCATGACAGACTTGTCAGCAATTATAAAGGGAAAGGACCATTTAACTTTTCATACACACATCCAAAATATTAATCTGTCTGATTTATTAGCCCCAATGGATGCGATTGTATATTTCCGGCATTTTCAGTTAGTAATACCTGCTGGATAATACGGGCAAGAGTGGGTGCTTCATGCAAACTTATAGGTGCTTCTAATGTCACTTATCGGTACAGTAATTGACTTGTATAAAATGCACCTTTCATTGTGAATTATTTTGCAACATTCTCCGTGGCCAATGTCAGACCAAACCTATTTCTGTTGTAATTGAGAATCGTTTTAAAATCACACCAATACTCTGTGACTGAGCCTATTTGTCATGTATAAGCCAGGCCACCAATAAATTGAGTTTTTTTTTTACACAAATCCAGGAAGAAAAATCTTTGAACAAATGCTCCTGCTGTTGCTCATGGCTGAGGGTTTCCTGATCGAAAATCTTCCCTGCAGTTGAATACTAACATTTCAGCTCGTTATACTAATAGGCCTTGGATACCTTAGATACTGGCGAGACAATAAGCTTCTAAAGCGAAAATAAAGAACAGAATGTTTTGATCCACAAAAGGCAATTCTTGCAGTGAACTGAAGCAACATTTAGCACAGATACTTTATAGCATTAACACCACCCCACAGGCTTAAACTAACAGCTTTCATTTCCTTTGCTTTTCAGGTTCGCACCAATAGTAAATTCTGCGTGCGTAGAAACTTGCACAAATTCTTGGTTTCAACAAATATAATCAGTGAGTGCTACGAAGAGAGGAGTATGCCTCCACAATTTTGTTTTCAACCTTTATTAATAGGATGAACATATGCATAAGCTTTCTTTGGAATTGTCAGCAGAGGAATCACTGTTGCAATGTCATAAAACTTCTGAATGTTTGCGGAGGGAGATGTCGCCTGGATGGTGATTGACACAGTGGCTTCGATTCTGGCAATTCACCCCTAATGTCAGTTATAACACAACTCAGATGAATCCTCTGACAACTGTATGATGAATTGGACACTTTGTGAAATGGCAAATATCACATTAGTTCAATTAGAATCATAGGATCCCTACATGGTGGAAACAGGCCATTCAGCCCATCGAGTCCACAACTGACCCTCTGAAGAGCATCCCGCCCAGACCCATCCCCTATCCTATCCCTGTAACCCTGCATTTCCTGTGGCCAAACCACGTAACCTGCACATCCTTGGGCTGTGGGAGGAAACCGGAGCACTTGGAGAAAACCTATGCAGACACAGGGAGAATGTGCAAACTCTACACAGACAGTCACCCGAGGCTGGATCACTGGTCGCTGGCACTGTGAGGCAACAGTGCTAACCACTGAGCAACCGTGCCACTCCAAGATGCAGTTAAGTGAAATGTTTGGAGAATATATTGTTGGCAGAATAAAATGAACTTCATTCCGAACCTGTTCATACTACCGAGGGCTGCTAATGCTGATTTGCAGTGGGAGGCAAAATCCATTTCTCCTCCAGTCCAACCATTACAAAACTGGGGCATTGATGGATGGGCCAGTCTTCAGCCAAGATCCAAGTGTGACGACTGGTTATGGCGATGCCTTTCTTAGGAGGCTTTTTCTGGCATTGTTCAAGTGAAAGCCTCTATTCACCTAGAAACAAAACCATTAACACAGGGCCAAGGGAACGTGGGTGTGCTTCCTTCGATGGGCATTCCGTAAGTATATAACAAAGGTATGTTTCTGTAAGCAATAGAAAAAAGTTGTGCTCAGAACTATGACATGTCCATTGAACTACATGAAACCAGTATAATTTACAGAAAGGCTTTCTGTTCGTTTTCCCAAGCGACCAGAAACTTATTGTAATATAAACGCCAGTGCAAATATTCACAAGAAGGGCATTAAGTACGCCTTTCCTTTTCAAACTGTTTGCAGTAAAAAATAAGAGGACAATTTACCAGACTTGATGCTAAAGCAACCTCCTGTGTGCCATGTCAGCATAGGAAGATTCCAAAGGTCTGTCTCATTAAAACGATAGTCGAGAGCCCTCATGTTGGATTGGACCTGCTTGTGGGAGATCATTGTCAACAGCGGCAGGAAATAGCTCACCACTGCCGTCCTTATTAAAAAAAGGGCTGATTCATTGTTGCTTGCATAAACTTGAAGAGAAATGGTACAGCATACCTCCATTTTACAAACCGGACTATGGGTACTTTGACTCAAGCATAGGAAGGTTGCTCTCTCTGAGATTCTCCTGCAATCCAGAGAACAACGCACTTTACTTTATCCAAGGATGAGAAACACAATCCAGGCTGTGACAAGCAATGTGGGTGGATGTGAAGGCTCTGGGTGCAATTCAGTGGGACATGCATCGTTTCAGGAGAAAAGGTCACACCAATCAGTATGTCACCAAAATCATTGGCAAGTAATCCATTCAAAAGAAAAGCTCCTCTCAAGCAGTTAAGTCATAACTTAGGCTATATGCAAAGTCCTCAGAGAAAAGCCCTTCCAAAAAATGTTGTGTTGTATTGACAAGTAAAATTGACTATTCCTGTCATGTTATGATTGATGAAGAAGTGAGCTTCAAAAAACAAAATTAAAGCATAACCTGAATGTTCAAATATTTTACAAAAGGTGATCATGTGGTCACTCAATGTGCTCCTCGACATTGCCAAGTTTCAGTGTAACTTAGGAACATGGGAGCTTGAGCATTCTCCACCATAGCTTTAGATCTTGGCTGACCCCTATCTTGTTTATGTTAAATATATTCACTTGTCATACTTTCATGTCATTTGCAACGTTACAGAAGGCTATCTTCATCATGGAAATTTCAATTCTCTCAGCTTTCTCTCTGCTTAAGGGACTGAGGAGGAGGAAGAGGAGAGGCCCATTGAGAAGAGGCCCATTTCCCCCTCAACCCCACCAATATTAGCTCACTGTCCTGATTTAATATACCTGGGTCAATGCTCTGGGTCCTGAAAGTATGAGAGAAATGATCCAGCGTACAATTTAAAGCTCCTTAATGACAGGAAAACAGTAACCTCATCACTCCACTCACTTAATTACACACATTCTATCACATCCTGCCATATTATTAGCTGTGTGACTGTTTGAAGGAGGGTTCTGCCGCCAATATTAATTCATTTTTTGGTAATAAGTCATACAGGTTGTTATCACATATTGACTTTGGTACATCCGCCTTGCTGAATATAGACCATCACTTTGAAGGGGATGCAGCAATTGAGAAACTAAGCACAAATGAAACTTTGATTGTTACATTGAAGGCCTTGGGCCTTAGTTCACAAACTCTTGTCATATGCCTTTCACAGCCTGAACAGAAGGAGGGCATGGTCACTTTCAAATGAACAATGTGATACCAGCTGCAAGAAAATCTTTCGAGCCAGAATAAAAATACATGGGGCCTTTCCAATGTTAAAAGACACACAGACAACTATTTCAAGAATACTTTACTCTTTGAGGAAATCTTACTTTGTTTTGCTTCAGTGTCAACTGGCCTTTAACAATCAATTTGCCCTCCAAATTTAGTATGCGTGCAAAGTGGGTTTCATATTATATAGGCACTAAGCGTTCACATATACCAAGCCTCTTCAGATTCTGCTTGCTTTATAGCACTCATCTCACATTAATGTTGCATGTTCCTTCTTTTGTTGTCAGTTTCAATTTTCATATTGCTGCTCACCCTAACCTGCAGCAACTGCAATGGTCAGACTTCTGCAAAATGTCACACTTTCCATAATAATTGACATTTCGAGGAAAGGATAATGGTACATGTTCTCAGCATTTACTTCTTCACTGCATAGTCCTTCCATCATTGGTTCAGTCACAGCTAGAGTATTGTGTGCAGTTCTGGAATTCACATTATAGGAGAGATGTGATTGCACTGGAGAGGGGCAGAGGAGATTTACCAGGATATTGCCTGGGCTGGAGAGTTTTAGTTATGAAGATTGGAAAACCCAGGGCTGTTTTCCTTACATCAGAGGAGACTGAGGGGGGACATGGTTGAGATGTATAAAATTATGAGGGGCACAGACAGGGTAGACAGGTAGAAACCTTTCCCTTAGGTGGGTGGTTCAATGACCAGGGAGCATAGATGTAAGGTAAGGGGCAGGAGGTTTAAAGGGATTATAAGGAAACATTCTTTTCACCAAGAAAGGATGTTGGGAATCTGCAACTCACAGCCTGTAAGAGTGGTAAAGGTAGAAACCCTCATGGCATTTGAAACTGAATTGAAACATTTGAATTGAATCATTTATTACCACATGTATTCAATGTAAAACACAGCGAAAAGTTTATACCATTGCTATGCATCGGTGCCATTCTCATTAACTTAAAATAAAAAAAAGAAAGTTGACTGAAAGAGAATCCAACTCTTCCTTCTCCGCCACCACAATCCCGCTCTGGGATTCACCAGCCCATGCTCCACTGAAGCAAGAATACCACTCCAGGCTCCACGTGCCAGCTGACTCTGTAACCACACTGCCACAGAAGACGCAGTCGCTCAAGACCCCATTGAAACTACCTTCCTACCAAAACAGGTCTCTATGTATGTGAAGACTTTTTTAAAAAACTGAGAAAAGAAGAGGGGGAAAAAGGGAAAAGAAGAAATGGACCAAGGGAACAAGTCTGGGCATAGGAGCCCAGACGCTGTCTACTCCACCACTGCCATCTTGAAAAAGCCTTTAGATGTTCTCTTGTAATACATACAAGGCATACAAGGGCTGTGGGCCAAGTGCTGCAAAATGGAATTTGAATAGTTACCAGCTTGTTCTGTACTTGATCAGCTAAAGATCTTTTTCTGTGCTGTAGACCCCTATGATTACAGCACACTGATTGCTGCAGATCTATTACTTGTGCTTTGAAGAAAGATAGCATTCTATATGTATGTTTAAAGTCATTGCAACTAAACATTGTAGTAAAAAGATGCCCAAACAAGCTTCCTACCTGGAAAGAACTTAATTCCAAGTTTTCAGGCATGAAACATTTTTTTTCAAGCTTGATGTAACAAGCAATATTTGTGGACATTTGATCATTTTTAGAAGACCTTTTGGGAGTTAATGTTTTCTCAAATTACCATTTGGATTAGCCAGGATATCTTACAGTAATTTATGGATCATATCATAGAGAATGTACCAGGGTACCTCCACATTGTATGACACTGCAGTTCTCAAGAAAACTAAACATGCGCATGGCACAAACCTTCTACAGAATCGGTCTTCCACTGCAAAAAGTGTCAAATCACCACAATCTGAGACAAACCAAGTTCTTTAAATCAACATGTTCTTCAAACTATATTAGACCTGATCCTGACAAGATAAAAGATGCACAAAAAATGCCAACAACACATGTCAAAGATGAGTTGCGAAGATGCCTCAGTTTCTTCAATTTCTTACGCTTGCACTCTGAATTCTGTGACACAAGTATCTCCTCTTAGAGATTTATTCCACAAAGATACACTCTACATGTGGCTGGAAGATCAACAGTGTATTTTTCAATTTCTCTAAATGATTTATCTTCCACAAAAACAGTTTTCCAATATTATGATCCCTCCACACTTGCCACATTGTACATAGATGGATCCCAAAAAGGTCTGGACGTTATGTCTATTGTAGGATGTTGAACTTATTGGATTTGGTTTCAAAGTCCCTATGACAGCTCAGGGAAACTAATCCAACAATGAAAACAAAATATTCGCTTCAGTTTTTATAATACCAAGATTCTATATAAACACCAATTTGACAAGTGTTCTTGCCAACAACATACCATTGTAAATTATGTGTTGAAAACTTTCTTGCTGTGGACCTTCACAGCTATAGCAATTACACGTCCTAAGGTATGGTTTTGAAGGACAATATAAACCAGGCTCACATTTCTGATGCTCTTAGCAGACTTCTAAACACAGCTAAGAACACAAATAATCCCTGAGGTTTACAAGTGGATATTATTGCATCCAGGTTTGCAGGTGGTCTTACATCAATCTCATTCATCTGATCATAGCTGAGTAGATCTAGCAAGCTACATCTGAAGATATCCAGCTCTGACAGCTCAAGAAGATCACCCTCAGTGGATAGTTCAATCATATTCGACAGTTACATTGTTGGCGCTGTACTACAGGCCTCCCAACAGTGAGCGTGAGGTAGAAGAACAAATAGGTTGACAGATTATGGAAACATGTAGAGGTAACAGGGTGGTGGTGATGGGAGATTTTAATTTTCCCAACATTGACTGGGATACACTTAGTGTCAGAGGTCTGGATGGGGCAGAATTTGTAAGGAGCATCCAGGAAAGTTTTCTAGAGCAGTATGTCAATACTCCAACTAGGGAAGGGGCCATATTGGACCTAGTGTTGGGCAATGAGCCAGGCCAGGTGGTAGAAGTTGCAGTGGGGGATTTCTTTGGGAAAAGTGACCACAATTCTGTAAGTTTTAGAATACTCGTAGACAAAGATGAGAGTGGTCCTAAGGGAAGAATACTAAACTGGGCCAAGGCCAATTATATCAAAATTCGGCAGGAGTTGGGAAATGTGGATTGGGGACAGCTATTTGAAGGGAAGTCCACATTTGATATGTGGGAGGCTTTCAAAGATAGGTTGAAGATAGTGCAGGATAGGCATGTCCCTTTGAAAACAAGGGATAGGAAAGAAAAGATGCGTGAACCGTGGATGATAGGAAAAATCGTGCGACTAGCCAAGAGGAAAAGGGAAGCGTACATAAGGTCCAGGCAGCTAAGAACAGAACGGTCCTTGGAGGAATATCGGGAGAGTAGGACCAATCTTAAACGAGGAATCAAGCGGGCTAAAAGGGGTCATGAAATAATTTTAGCGAACAGAATTAAGGAGAATCCCAAGGCCTTTTATTCATATATAAGAAGCAGGAGGGTAACTAGAGAAAGGGTTGGTCCACTAAAGGATAAGGAAGGAAGGTTTTGTGTCGAACCTGAGAAAATGGGTGAGATTCTCAATGATTACCTTGCATCAGTGTTCACTGAGGAGAGGGACATGATGAATGTTGAGATTAGAGATAGAAGTTTTGTTTACTCTGGATCACGTTGACATAAGGAGGGAAGATGTGTTGGGTAGGCTAAAGGATATTAAGGTGGACAAATCCCCAGGACCGGATGGGATCTATCCCAGGATGCTGAGGGAGGCAAGAGAGGAAATAGCTGGAGCCCTGACAGATATCTTTGTAGCATCCTTAAACACAGGTGAAGTGCCGGAGGACTGGAGAGTTGCTAATGTTGTCCTCCTGTACAAGAAGGGTAGTAGGGATATTCCAGGTAACTACAGACCAGTAAGCCTGACGTCAGTGGTGGGAAAGTTGCTGGAGAAGGTACTGAGGGATAGAATCTATTTATATTTGGAAAAGAATGGGCTTATCAGTGATAGGCAACATGGTTTTGGGCAGGGGAGATCATGCCTTACTAACTTAATAGAGTTCTTTGAGGAAGTGACCAAGTTGATAGATGAAGGAAGGGCTGTAGATGTCATCTACATGGACTTCAGTAAGGCGTTTGATAAGGTTCCCCATCGTAAACTAATGGAGAAAGTGAAGTCACATGGTGTGCAGGGTGTTCTAGCTAAGTGGATAAAGAACTGGTTGAGCAACAGGAGACAGAGAGTAGTAGTTGAAGGGAGTTTCTCGAAATGGAGAAAGGTGACCAGTGGTGTTCCACAGGGATCAGTGCTGGGGCCACTGTTGTTTGTGATATACATAAATGATCTGGAAGAGGGCATAAGTGGTCTGATCAGTAAGTTTGCAGATGACACGAAGATTGGGGGAGTAGCAGAAAGCATAGGGGATTGTCAAAGAATACAGGAGAATATAGATAGACTGGAGAGTTGGGCGGAGAAGTGGCAGATGGAGTTCAATCCGGGCAAGTGTGAGGTGATGCATTTTGGGAGGTCTAATTCTAGAGCGAACTATACTGTAAACGGAAGAGCCTTGGGAAAAGTTGATGAGCAGAGAGATCTGGGAGTTCAGGTCCATTGTACCCTGAAGGTGGCTGCACAGGTGGATAGAGTGGTCAAGAAGGCATATGGTATGCTTGCCTTCATCGGACGGGGTATTGAGTATAAGAGCTGGCAGGTCATGTTAAAATTGTACAAGACTTTGGTTTGGCCGCATTTAGAACACTGTGTACAGTTCCGGTCGCCACATTACCAAAAGGATGTGGAAGCTTTGGAGAGGGTACAGAGAAGGTTTACGAGGATGTTGCCTGGTATGGAAGGTGCTAGCTATGAAGAGAGGTTGAGTAGGTTAGGACTGTTTTCATTAGAAAAAAGGAGATTGAGGGGGGATCTGATTGAGGTCTTCAAAATCATGAAGGGTATAGACAGGGTTGATAGAGATAAGCTTTTTCCCAGGGTGAGGGATTCAATAACGAGGGGTCACGCGTTCAAGGTGAGAGGAGAAAAGTTTAAGGGGGATACACGCGGAAAGTACTTTACACAGAGGGTGGTAGGTGCCTGGAACGCGTTGCCAGCAGAGGTAGTAGAGGCAGGCACGGTAGATTCATTTAAGGTGCATCAGGACAGATGCATGAGTAGGTGGGGAGCAGAGGGATACAGATCCTTAGGAATTGGGCGATAGGTTTAGACAGTGGATTTGGATCGGCACAGGCTTGGAGGGCCGAAGGGCCTGTTCCTGGGCTGTAAGTTTTCTTTGTTCTTTGTTCTAGGTCCCTGAGCAAGCATATTTCTTCTGGTCATGCTAAGACTATTTAGGACTGTCTTGGAATGTAATTTTCAAAGGCAAAAAAGTTATTCTACAAGCTGTATGTCATGATATGCTTGATCATATACACATAAATCACTTGGGAACAGAAGATTTCATCTATTGGCTCAGCACCAATAGGACATCACTTAACTGGACACGTTATGTGAAAACATGTCAATCCATCAACATCAACACTCATGAGAATTTCCCATTCTACATAAAATTCCTTCTGTGTTATACTGCAAAATTGCAACGAATGTTTTCCATGTCCCAGGATATGACTACCCTTGGTGACTGACTAGTTTACCAAATTCCTTTTTGTGGGACAAATTGAAAAAACGAGTGCAACAGACGTTGATGCATTAACTGCCATATTTAGAATGTTTGATGTCCTGTCAACAATCCCATGGTACACTAACACTCCCTTCCAAGACATGTAGGTAACGATGAAGTCCATGATCATTAAATGTAATGCTACTGGCCAAGATTTCTGGATAGCCATGTTAAATCCATGCGCCGGTCCTCAAGGCAATGCTTTACCCTCACAAACAGCTCTCATATTTGGATGACAGATCTAAATCATTCTTTAATCACACACTCTTCCTACCCATTCATATGTGCATGAAGTGGTGTTAGAAAGAAAGAAGAAAATAGTACACTATCAGGATCAATGAGCATACTAACAGCTATTCAAACTTGAACCAAGACAAAGCACCAAAATTTGTATGAATAAATTTGCCTGTGGAAGGGTACTATGACATTGTGTACAGCCAAGGTCATACGATTTTGTCACAAACACTGGTCAAATGTGTGGTTTGCTGGCTCCCCAAGCTGATTCATTAGTTCACAGACATTTCAGTACCCTGCTGGGTAACATCATCAGGGCAGCCTCTGATGTAGTGCTGTTGTATTTTCCCGCCTGGTATTTAAACTCTGGGGTCCGTTGGAATTGGTTACCGCATTTCCGGTTTTTCTTCGAAGTGGTGTATACATATTGGGTCTAATTCTACGTGTTTATTGATGGCCTTCTTGGTGGCGAAGCAAGCCTCTAGAAATTCCCATGCTTGTCTCTGTTTGGCCTGTCCTAGGATCCTGATGTTGTCCCAACCGAACTGGTGGTTCTCCTTATCCATATGAATGGAGATGAATGAGTATTGGTCATATCTTTTTGTTGCTAGTTGGCGTTCATGTTTTCTTGTGGTCAGTTTCCTTCCTGTCTGTCTAATGTAATGTTTGTCGCAGTCTTTGCATGGAATCTTGTATATCACGCTAGTTCTGTCCATAGTGGGTAAGGGGTCTATGGTTAGAGTTAGCAGTTGGCGCAGGGTTGATGTAGGTTTGTGTGCCACTCTGATGCCCAATGGTCGTAGGAATCTTGTGGTCAGTTCAGATATGTTCTTGATGTATGGTAATGTGACGAGTGTGTCAGGACGTACTGTATCTTCCTGTTGTTTGTGTAATAGCCATCGTCGGACCCAGCTGTTCGGGTATCCGTTGTCCTTAAATACTTGGTGGAGGTATTAATCTTCGATTTGGCGTAGTTCCGGTTACTGGAGTGTGTTGTCGCTCGTTTAAATAGTGTTTTTACGCAACTCCATTTGTGGGTGTTGGGGTGGTTACTGTTGAAATTCAGGACTTGATCCCTGTGTGTGACCTTTCTACGTACCTTCATCAGGAATTCCCCGTTGGCCCAGCATTCTACCATAACGTCCAGGAATGGGAGCTGTTTGTTCTTTTCTTCTTCCCTGGTGAATTTGATGCCGGTGAGAGTGTTGTTTATAACTTGGTGTGTCTCCTCTAGTTTAGTCCATTTGATGATGACAAAAGTGTTGTCCTAGTATCAGATCCATAGTTTCGGTTGGATCTGCAGAAGGGCCATGCATTCAAGTCTCTGCATCACCACTTCTGCTATTAGTCCAGAGATAGGTGGCCCTATGGGTGTCCCATTGATTTGTTCACAGATCTTGCCATTAAAGGTAAAGTGGGTCATGAGGCATAAGTCCAGTAACTTCAGCACGTTGTCTGTGGAGATGGTATCACTCGGGTCTTGTTCTTTTAGCAGTGTTGCTAGTGTTTCTCTTGTCAGTGGTATGTCTATCGACAAGGATAGGACGGTAACATCAAAGGGCACCATGATCTCGTCCTCGTCTATTCTTATGGCAAATTAAATTCATCAGGGAAGAAGAAAAGAACGAACAGCTCCCATTCTTGGATGTCATAGTAGAACGCAGGGCCAACGGGGAACTTCTGACAAAGGTACCCAGAAAGGCCACACACATGGATCAAATCCTGAATTTCAAAAGTAACCACCCCAACATCCACAAATGGAGTTGCGTAAAAACACTATTTAAATGAGCAACAACACACTGCAGCAACCCAGACCTACACCAAAACAAAGAGGAATACCTCCACCTAGTATTTAAGGACAACAGATACCCAAACAGCTGGGTCCGACGATGGCTAACACACAAACACCAGGAAGATACAGTACGCCCTGACACACTCATCACATTACCATACATCAAGAACATATCTGAACTGACCACAAGATTCCTACGACCATTGGGCATCAGAGTGACACACAAACCTATGTCAACCCTAAGCCAACTGCTAACTTGAACCAAAGATCCCCTACCCACTATGGACAGTGATATACAAGATCCCATGCAAAGACTGCAACAAACGTTACATTGGACAGACAGGAAGGAAACTGGCCACAAGAATACATGAACACCAACTAGCGACAAAATGACATGACCATTGTCCCCATTCACACGGATAAGGAGAACCACCAGTTCGATTGGGACAACATCAGGATCCTAGGACAGGCCAAACAGAGACAAGCATGGGAATTTCTAGAGGCTTGGTTCTCCACCAAGAAGGCCATAAACAAACAGGTGGAATTGGACCCGATATATACACCACTGCGAAGGAAAACCAGAAATGAGGTAATCAATTCTAACGGACACCAGTGTTTAAATAACAAGCAGGAAAACACAATAGCGCTGGATCGGAGGCTGCATTGATGATGTTACCCAGCCTGTGAACTAATGAACCAGCTCGTCGAGCCAACCAACCACAGCATCCACAACCCGAGCTACAAATCTACTCAAGAGCCTCAAATGGTCAAATACTCCAACAAAACAGATGACACATCTGAATTGTATGTGACTGACCCTCCTTCACTGAAAATAATGACTCTGATACTAAAAGTATCATAGCAGACAGTAACCAGTCATCCATTCACAATGACAAATGGTTCCCTACAGTTTGAAGTTACATAGCCAAGTCATGATATTCTATAAGGACTAGATCCAGTCATATTGTATGTCTAATAAAGCATTATCTTAATGTGTAAATATAACATACTGCTATATATCTTTGTACATATTTATCTGAATAGGTTTCCTATTTTTCAATGGACAAGTAGGATATAAATTCTTGCACAGTTCTCAGAAAGACACAATGTCTTTAAGGTAGCTAGATGACATCACAACATGGTAACACTCTAGTCCAAAACGCCTTCACCTTATCTCTCTATATATTTAACTGGCAGTCAAGCGTGTGCCCATTCATTAGTCAGTCAGTAAGCTATATAGATAATGTAACAGTAAGCTAAGTAAAAATAGCTCCCAGACTGAACATGTGTGCCTGAGACGTTATGATATCATATGTAATTGGTTGTTAATAAACTTCCAGATATCTGACTCATATGAACCTGACTCTGTTGTCTACATTACATAGACTAATATATAGAAAACCATGAAGCACATCAGGAAACATGACATCTCCCTTCTTGTCTACGTGCTCTAAGGTCACCTGTGGCAAATTTTTGAAGCATGGAACTCTTTCTTTGATGCACCATTTGTGTAGTGCCCATATTTAATGTCAGTACAAGTAGTCAGCAGTAGTTATGTTTTGCCAAGTGTGGCTCGTCTTTGGCAGTGCCGTGTGATATTAGTTCAAGCTGAGTATTCCAGCAAGCAGCAGTATAGGCCCCACTTGTGTTAGTGCTGCTCTCATATAAAAGCGAATACACTACCAGGTATTGTACAGTGCCTTTCTCAACAGAATGGATATTGGCACTCTGCAAATATCAGTTCTCAAATACAGTCCTTACTACAGTTTTAATTCTGCGCATAACAGCAAAATCATACTCAAGCGACGAACATTTTCTCCTAGGATTTGATTTCCAAATTATATCAAAATTCACTTAACTATACTCTTATAGGCACTTAACAAATCATAGAATCATAGAATCCCTACAGTGTGGAAACAGGCCCTTCAGCCCAACAAGTCCACACTGACCCTGAGAGCATCTCCCACAGACCAATACCACTATGGTCTACCTAATCTACACATCCCTGAACACTTTGGTCAATTTTTCACAGCCAATCCACCTAGCCTGCACATCTTTGGACTGTGGGAGGAATCCTGAGCACCCAGAGGAAACCCACGCAGACATGGGGAGAATGTGCAAACTCCAGACAGTCACCCGAGGGTGGAATCCAACCTGGGTCCCTGGCGCTGTGAGGCAGCAGTGCTGTCACCTGGATTACAAAATGCAGTTCGAGAGGCTTAAATAGACAATATTTATGAGTTTCTAGTCTAAAAAAATGATAATTTCTCTTTGTTTTATGAGCAGACTTTCACTGTGAGTAGCTACTGCTCTTGATAAATTGTGTATGCCATGATATAAAAAACTATTCTAATAAAGTTATGGCATATAATTAATCAAGACACGCTCAAATAAATTATAAATCTCATTTAAATATGCTGCTGTCATGCTTTCGAGCCATCAAGGCTACAATGTTCAAGAACTGACATCTTTTCCATCTTTGTCCTGTAGTTAAATCTGTCATCCCAATATTCCAGAAAATTATCAATTAAAAGTGGTTCTTTATCATGGTTACAGAATAAAGTCTGAGTGGGGTTGCAGGGAATTGTTTAGAATAGCATTCTCTGCCATACAGGAATATAATATTAGAATTGCAGGCACTGAATTGAGAATCCATCAATGTGATTAATGTCATTCACATGATTTCAAAACGGATCCTGTACTTTCTCCAAAAGTGTGCAAGTATTAGTTTGCTCTGAAGAACTTGCATTTAAAGAGCATTGTTTATATGCCAAGGATACTGCAAAACATTTCACAACAAACAAATTACTTTTGAAGTGTAGGTGCTGTTGCCATGTAAAAGACACAACAGGCGATTTACAAACTGCAAATGAAATCAATGACTAGTTAATCTAGTCTGGTCATGTTTGGGGTAGGGGGGCGGTGGTGTGGTTCTTAAGGCACAGTGGTGGTGTCTCTACCTCTGAACTGGGAGGTCTGAATTAAAGTCCAACCTCTGTTGAGGTCAATTAGAAAATACTTCTGCTGTTGTTGGGCAAGGAGTAAATATTAGGCAAGGAGTAAATATTAGGCAAGGAATTGGGAAATTTACAACCTTTCTTCAAGTAAGTTTAATATCTTATTTAAAACACACCAACGATGCATTCCTGAATGCATCATGAAGCATATCTAAATTGTGATGAAAGTTCATGATACATTCTTACTACTAGTTGAAACTTGAGCTCTAAATATGAAGAACTTTGCATAGCATCAAGTTTGATTCATATTTCGATATTGTGTACTTTAAGAAGAGGACATCATTTGGTTTCATTTTTGAGATCTTGAGTTAGGCAGGGTTATCCGGAGGTTTGTTTATATGCATTTCAATGAGCTTTCAGAAGCCTAGAGTTGAATAGATCAGTGTTGTAGTAACAAAGGTAGAAGGGAGAAAAACAAAATGCCATTACCTAGATTCCAGTATCACAGAAAGACACAATCATCCAGAAGGTCAGGTAACATGCAGGTCCGGTCAAAGTGATTAGTTGCTGCAATTTTAGCAACCCCTAAACAGATACAGCTGGGATTCAAACTCTGAGTAACTTAAGAGAAAAGCATCCTGAAAGTTAGTGACTTTATGTACGTGAATACTTGTCAGAGGAAAATAAAGTGCTAGTCAGTAAGAAGACTTGCCAGGCAACTCCTGGAAGCTGATGGGTTGGAAACCCATGGGTTTTTTAAAATTAATTTTTATATTTTTTATTAATTCAGAGGACGTGTAGGGGTCTGATTTGCAATCAGTAATCTGCTGCTTTTTAGGTGGTCCGAATCACCCCCAGATCCCTGGTTCTGACACTGGACTTTTTTAGAAATGTAAAACGAAGAAGGTAGGAGACAGGTGTTTCAGGGCAAAAGTATCTCTGCATTTTATTAAAAACAGAAGGTGAGTATATTACAAGAAAAAAAAACTGTGAAATTGACACTATCAATTACAGAGAGGACAGTATTTAAATACAGTATAAAATTAAACACAGATTAAGAACTATTAGAAGCTAAACAGTAGTTTTAATCACACAAACTTCCTACCCCCGGGGTTCCCTGCACTGCCACCACCCCTCCTCCCCTTCCTGCTAGCTAGGTTGGAAACTCTGGGGTCTTGAGAATATAAGCTCACCACTGGGGAAAAACATAATTTTGAAGTACAGCTGGCGATTCCCACTTGCCATACCCAATGCCTCAATAAAGACTTTGGACAGTATAGGCCTTCAGTCTGGCTTGAGACCGCCGATGTGGAAGGACACGTTTTGGATTTATCTGGTGAGTACTTGGTTTTCCTTATTTGGTGGTGGTTTTGTGAGCCAGTTTTCACCTCAGGATGTGTCTGAGGCCTTGTCAGTTGGTCGGTGGTTTTCAGAGGTTGTTGGTTGCCTGGTCTGCTGGTCGGGGTCGGTTGCCATTGCTTCCCTCAGTACGGAACAGGCCTGTGTCGGTAGATTTTGGAGTTGACGTCAGGATCTTCCAGAGGTGGCTTTGCAGACAGTTCTTGGGCTGCAGCACTTTCAGATCCTTCTCCTGGTGGAAGCTTTGGGGATAGCTCCCGGGGCAAATTGCTCTCCTGGATGCCTCTTCCGGAGGTAGCTGTGCAGATAGCTCTTGGGGAGATAGCTCTCCCAGGTGAAGTTAGGCCGTGCAATTATTTATTTGTGGGTCTCTTACCATCTTGCCATCGTGTTACTGCTGTTCCCCTTTGAGGCAATTGAATACCTGATACGTAAGAGTAGGTGAAAATGTTTTTTGATTAAGTGGAATGTCTGGTAGCTCTGTGCACGAATATTGATTGAAGTTGAATGTCTAGTATCTGCGGAGGTCCCATTCTGTCTGGGGGTTGGGTGGGGTTTAGGCCTGGCTGATTGTTCTTCTAGAGTGGATGTCTGAATTAGATTTTCAGGCTGAATGCTATCTCTGTGCCTGTGTAATCTTCCCAGAGCATAGCCTGGTTGCCTTTCTTTTTTAAACTTTTTAAAAGCTCTTTGAGAAGTCCAGGGGTTTTGGTCCAGTATTTTAAATGATAGGGATTTTTGCTCAATCCTTCAGATGCAGGCTTCCCTGACATTAATTGCTTATCCTTAATTGTCTTTCAGAACATGTGGTGAGCTACCTTCTTCAACTGCTGCAGTCCATTTGGTGCAGATAATCTCCATGGTGCTGTCAAGGAGGGAATTCCAATATTTTGTCCTAGGAGCTGTAAAGGAATGGCAATACATTTCCGTGTCAGAACAGTGAGTGGCCTGGAGTGGAACTTTCAAGTGGTGGTATCTCCTTGCTTGCTCTGAAAGTGCTCAGAAGTCAGTAAGAAGAAAGCTCATACAGCTGTGCCGACTGAACAATGAACTTTAAAGAGGTAGCTAGGTAAACCATCATGAAGGCTTGACTATCTGTAGGGTTGTTATAGAACCACAGAATTTTTCTGTACAGAAGGGGGCCATTTGACCGATCATGTCTATTAGGACTCCTAAAGGTGCTACTAAGGTAGTCCCATTCTCCAGCCGTATCTCCATAGCTCTCTACATTCATTACTTTCACTTGTTGAAGGTAAAAGGGTTCAATCTTTATTTCTGATATTTGTAATAAGCAGTTTCAAATACTCCTTGCTTGTGTAATATTGTTCATTTATTGTTGCTTTCATGAAATAAACTTTTAAATACCTTTTGTCAAAAGTTCATTGACAGTCTCTCGTGCACATGTTCGGTGACTGACCAACAAGGTGAAAAAAAATTGCAAAAATAAAACGTATGGCTTATCAAATCAGGTTTTATTGTGAAATTAGCTTGTATTACCATCAGCTGAGATCATAACAAAATGTACTTAGGTTGTGGTGAGATTTCTATTCGCAGCCAAATGACAAAAGCAGTCGGTTGATTGTCATAGTTAATACAATGCAAATTTTCTTTTCACTTTTTCAATGAACTTCTGAAAACCTGACAGTATTCACCAAGAGACAACAAGGTGTACAGCTGAATGAGCACAGCAGGCCAAGCAGCATCAGAGGAGCAGGAAAGCTGACGTTTCGGGTCTAGATCCTTCTTCAGGAAGCATCGGCAGTTCCTACTATCTCTGCAAGTATTTACCAAGCACTGGTATCACATTCTAGAATTTTTATTTACTTTTCTGTTGGCTTCATGGAAACACTTTAGGAGTATATTTAAATATTGTGATGCTATCTGCACAAGTTAAAATTTATTCCAAGTCAAAGTTGGAAAGTATCAAATTGCCGTGCCCATGAGGCGAGATCCTAAATTTGATTTTTTTTGTTAAGCAGATTATAGTTCCATGTTTAAGTTTTGAAGTGGTCACTTGTTGGATTTTACAATGGCCACTACTGATCAGTGAATGGGCCAATTGGCTTCTTCCAGAAACTTCCAGCAACTAGCAGGACAAAAGCTAACTCATCCCTTTAGAATTCCACCCTTCCCTTTTGTATGGATATGGCAGTAAGGCCTATATAAAGAAGCAATAGTAACTGCACCTACTCTAGTCAGTTCTGAACAACTATTATGGCTGAAGTCATCTCCTCCAACACACAATGGCTTTGGCAAAAGATGCTGAAACCATTTTGTTCAGGTGGCCTGCCCAATCTTGCAACTCTGCCTTTTGACTGAAACTTCTGTTTTTCTGAACAGCTTTAAGTACACAGTTTTAAACTCTCTCACTGAGGTGGCATTTTACTATTGGAAGAGATGATAAGCTGTTCCAGCTCAGTTCAAGCCAATTTGAATTTTCTGAAGATCAGTCATATCAGATTTGAAACATCAACTCTTTCTTTCTCAACAAATTCTGCTAGACCTGCTGTGTTTCTCAAACATTTTCTCTTTTTATTTCATATTTTTGGCAGCTGCACCCTAGTCAATCTCTCCTCATACATCAGTCCCATCATTCCCCAGAATCAGCCTGGTTAACCTTCTTTATTACCATATCAGGTTTTAAAAAATCATTTACTCCTTTACTCTTTCTTCCTTGTATGTTTCGTACTTGTGTGTATAGGTTGCAAAAATATATCCCTCAGGTTTGAACACTTGAATTGACACCATTACTTCTTTTAACACTAAAGAGAGTGTGTTGCAAGTCATGTGGTAATTGGCCTTCATACAATTCAACCCTCTGTTTTTGATTTTTGTTTGGCTCAGTCTGAGTTTGAACTAAGGTTTTTGGAGGGTTTGGTGCTAGAAGGCTAAGCAAGTTCTCTCACAACATCTTTACCAAATTCATATAATTAATTACCACCACAAATGTACAGTACCTCTCTTGTCCAATTTCTACCCCATCCTATGATGCGCTATTCACCGAACAACTCTCCGCGCTGCAGATATCACAGAGCTCACCATTATACCTTGCATCTCATCCATCTTTGAAAGTCCCTTCTGTTCTTGGACAAGTGATTTCATTCTGGAATCACCTTTTACAATTCCTGACGTTTGCCCTAGACATCTCCGAAAGAGGAGATTCAGTGCCCTGCTTCGCGGGCAGGATGCTGGACAGCCTGCTGGATGGGGGTGACTTCCTCTTGCACAAGGGCCAGCAGTGGAGGCTACAATACCAAATCATGGAGTTCCAGCCAAATGGAGAAAACTCAGAATCGTTAAAATAGGTCAGTGTCCTTCTCCACACTGTCAGGCTAAGTGGCATCATCTTCTCTCCGATACCTTGTACTCACTCTATCTCTGCCACTGTACCCACGTCCCGTCAAGGCTTATACTCTACTACTCCCACTATTGCCTGCAACATTCTCGCCCACTCACTCTCAGCTACCCCAATCCCCTTCACCACTAACTCCTCATGCTGCCTGCACTACGCAGTCACTCGGTTCCCACTAACACCAACAATAATAGCGGTTTTACCAACTTTCATCTCAAATAATACCTGTCTCCCTCATTCCAGGAGGAAAACAGCCCACAACTGGCCAGAAAGAGTTAAGACGAGTAGTGGGCTGCCCATAGTTCCGCTTATGTGGAGGGGTTTCTCTGACTAGCTTGACCTGGACTCGTATTGGAGGCTGCCATTAAATTACCATGCCGGAAACGATGGAGCTAAGGCTATCCCCCTTATTTGACTGATGACAGCAGAAATGTGAGTCTAGTATCGCTGGCTTAGGGGAAGAGGTATGGTAGGGATGCTGTGGGCATCCAGGTAAGCCCCTCAGGGCAAGAGAATGTCATGAAAGCAAGCATGGAACCCACAGTTGCAGCCTGGCCCAGTCTACAGGCTGGGCGGATGTGCCAATATGCAGTGTCCTTGCTGAATGATTACAACGGAAGTTGCTGAGGTGCAGCATTAAAGTACAGAAGCATCTCGTAAATGGAAAATATGAGGGCTCTTAAAGGCTGGCACATATCAGACACCAATATCTGTGGACATGGGATGTGTGCGGGTCCATGAAGCATGACCTGAGATGTTGGCGCCTGGTGTATAACACGGAGATCATTTGGAACAGATGGAGAACTGAATTCACTAGGCACTCTCTCTCTGGTTTCCAACGTCCAGTTTTCCCATCATTGAACTTGTTTGGTGAGTTTAGTTAGGTGGGAGGCTAAATATTAATGAAGTGAGTTGTGATGTAAACAAAACATTAAACCAGCAATAATCACTGTCAATTGATCTTTACTTCGCAAATGTTTTTTTCTAAATTCAGCCTGTTACACAAATAGAGCTCACTTCAGTTAATAGTGGCTTTGTGCTGTGGACAGGAGAAATTGTTTAAGAAGTGTAGCTCAGGGAGGAGGTAGAACTAGAGAAGAGAAAGAGTTATGTTGCGTGTGACCTGTAGTTGGATATTCCTTTGCGACGTCACCCTAGAACAGTCAGATTTAAGAAAGATGGTGCCCGAATGAGCTATGAGTGAATTCACATCTGGAAGAAGCCAGGCCTCACTGGCAACGTAAATAATACAACAATAAACTATTATTATAACTGATTCATTCTATAAGGCTACATTGGGACAAGAAGGAAGGAATGCTCACCAATAATTAACACAAATGTTCTTCAAATTTCTCTAATCAAGTAACATATTAACGCAGCAGCGTAACCCACACATATTGATTCAAAACAAAATACATTGAGCCAATGAACTATGCAACACTGTTTTAGATTACAAACAAGGCCAAATTGCAATTAAAATGAAAAACAAACTGTATTTGATCATGCAGTGTCAGGAGTATTTAAATATGCTTCAACATGTCTATATTCATCTGTCTCAGGGTCAGAAATTGCACAGCAGTTTATACTATTCAAGTTAAGATTCAGACTGCAACACAACAATTACGGTAGTACAGATCAATTCTCTCTGAGAGAGAAACTGGTCTCTGTGTGAGGATCAATAATTTATACCTCAGATAATAGAGCATAATAAGAGGTAATTATCTTCCAGGGTCTGTTGCAGACTCATCTGTGCATTTCTATCTCTCATATAATAATCTCTTTCTGATAAAATATTTGAAGATAGGAACAAGACTGTTCATCATATAGGGAGGACAATCATGACTGACAATTCTGCCAAAACATGGCCCACAAGAACTCCAGTGCTCCATCACTAACCAAGTTGAGCAAATTGCTAACATCATCAGTCTGAATAGATGTTGTTGATTTGCAACATGTGATAGAGAAGCTATTTTAAACAAAGGCAAAACATAATGTCCTCTTACTGCAACTGTGGACATACACTTACGTCCACAATCCTTCTCAGTGATTGGATGAGGTTATTTTATCCAGTGCTGCAGAGCACCAATCAATGTCACCAAATTAAAGTAAACGTTGGTGAATTGTGAACAAATTTACATCTTTACTGTGCAACCAGAAGCTGTAGCACGGTACTGATGACGACTTGTAAGATACATGGTTCTATAACAGTTAGAGGTGCTTATTTCAGGTTGGAGGTAATCTGCTGATTTGCTGAATAAATCAGAATCCAATTTTATTCAATGGTATTGCTGAGATTTTTACTAGTGGATTAAGGATTGAATTCCACAACTGCACCAAAATTTTACAAACACAACAAATGAATGGCCTTGTAGTACATAATAATTAATTTTAACACTGCCACTTTTAAAGATGAAGATCTGGAGCAAAAGGGTATAGATGACTGGAGTTCAGTTACACTGGATAAGACTGCTTTTTTAACTCCGGAGGATAATCCTTGTCTTTGGCAGAACTTGATGTTTCCTGAAATTCCTGCAATATAGACTACATGGAGGTTATACAACAGGGTCCCTATATTCCAATAGACATCAAAACTTTATAAACATTAATGGCAGAGCTTAACTCAGGGAAACAAACTAGTGACAATGGACCTTCATGGCTGATGTCCCAAATCTAGAAAGAGGCTTCACTACGACCGCTGGGCACCAGAGTGGCACACAAGCCCACGTCAACCCTACGACAAC